>WURS02038976.1:0-11324 GCA_011762765.2 Rhinocypha anisoptera
AGGCGTAATCAGTCGGTGGTGGGTTTTTAGTGGGTATGGGCCGGGGGTTCCTAGACCCCGGTCGAGTCCCACACTCCTTCTGGGGGTCTGTAACCACATTTTCCCACCACCGATTCCAAAAAAAATAAAAAAAGCCTTCAAGCATGCTACCCCTAGGCTAACAAGGTCAGCTTGCTTGTTGTGAAATGGTTAACCCTTGGGGTCTTTCTTTTTGCCATTAATTCCAAGCTTTCTCTTTTAAAATGCCCAAGGACACCTAAAACCACACTTGCCTAACCATTTGAGATGCCAGAAAGTGACCATAGGGGTTTAGAGTGATCTTTTGGGTTTTGGCTGTCTGGGGAAAAATTTTGGATGGACCAGATAGGGTCCAAAACAAGCCTATATCAATGAAGGGAAAATCACATTCTTAATCCCATCATGGAATGTTATACCTTAAGATACTCATCAAATAGGACTCGTTTAGACTGCTTAAAGAGCCTGGTGTACACTATGTGGAAAGGTTTTAACATTTTTACTACACCTTTGCTTGAAATATTTCCCAATAATTTTAACATGTTTCTCAGACCCATCAAAATTGATCTCCACTTAAGTATTTAACATATCACTACCCTTTTCTCCTCCATGTTAACATTACCTCATCAAAACATAGTTTTATTAGGGATTATATTGTAAAAAAGATATAACATCTGCATTAAACAGATCACGAGGTTTACTCTGTTCAAGTAGAACAAACAAAACTAATTTTTCCATCTTACACTGCATCCATTAATAATATTTACTTCATCAGAAATAGTTTAATAAAACAAGTAATTTCTGAAAAAAGATATGGTACTTTCCCACCTCATTAGCTTCACAATGTCTTCTTGGGTATGGATCTCCATTCTGACCAATATTTTGGCACTACTGAAGTGTACTTATTCTGAACTGATGGGCTGATCACTGAAAACAATGCTTGTCAAAAAATTATTACATTATGGAGTCCAAGAGGAGGAGTTCTCCTTGCATAGCAGATACTTTTATAAGCTTTTCCAAACTCTGTCCACCTCTCTAACCCTCCTTCCTTCCCTCAGGTTTGAAGCGTCTAATATAAGTGCTGAATAAATTTGAAGCAACACAATGAACAACTCATAATGCAAGTATGTGAAAATATTACTATGAATATGACTATGAAATATATTAAGGCATATTCACAAAATTCATAATGATTGAATTTGGTGGAGTGAAGTAAAAGTATGTTTAAAATAGATTTCAAAATTAGATATTAGTACAGAAATGATGTCATGTGAAGCTTTCATTTATCCTAAGCACAAAAGGAGGAGTTTTTAACCCATACCACCCTTGTAACTTTGTAATCTCTGCCTATCTTAATATACCTTTCCTTGAGGACTAAAGAGGCTATTATTAGTTCTGATCTGACTTTAAACAACAATAGCAGACTCATGATGCAAATGTGTAGATGTAAGTGTATTGTATGTGTATGTGTTTATGTGTAAGTGTATCCATATAACTATGGATACATTAAAGATTATCCACTAACTACATGTGGTGGAGCTGTGGGAAAGTATGTTTTACAAGGAAAAGAACATTAGTTACTAACAGAGAAGAGTTATAATCGGAGCTTTATTTATCATGAAGCTCAACTAGAGGTGGTAGTTTAAACTTGATGTGTTCTTGTTGGCATTCTCAATTCTACTAATGTCTCCAAGGTCATGTCACATTAGAGATAGGCAATCAAAGACTTCATGGAAAGAAGAAATTTAAAAGAAAAACAAAAAATATGAATTGTGTTATGTAATGAAGAGATTACAAGTCAAGAAAAAATATCTTTTTGCATAATAAGTTTCAATCATGTCAATTTTTAATCAACTTGTTTTCCAAATTATTTTTCCCCTATTATCGCTAAGACACAAAAGTAAGAGAAACATATTTTTTCCTGCCAAATACTGTATATGTAATATGTATTATATTTCTCATTTTCTGGAGTATGAGAATACAGAATTTGTGAACTTCATTTCTGTGCCAACTAATGAAAAGATTCATTATAAGGACATAAAATATCTTTGTGATGAGAGCTTATTTGAACAAAAGCTAAAAAATGTCATCCTTCTTCATAAACTTCATACTATTGGAATCAAATTAATGCATTGAAAATCATACTTGTATTTAACATTGAAATATTTTGGTCAGGAATAGACCAGCATGTAGCACCACTAAGTACGTCCCGTAATGTTACACCGAGAATCATTTCCTGCTTCCCAATTTAAAATCTGTTTATGCAGCATCTTATCCTGTAACTGCCCCATTCTATTAATTAAAAATTGATACATTATATATAATATACTATTACTCTTAAAATGCTATACCCATTTTATACAATAAATCTTCCTAGGAAGAAATGGCATGTCAGGTGCGTGTGACTAATGTATATCAGAAACAAGCAAATTCTTGAATAGGGGTTTTCATACATAACGTTATAATGTCCTATTCTCCATTTATCGCATACATTAAGAGCATGCTGGGGTAAATTGTTTGTCACTCTTTCCATTATGTGTGATTATTGCTGTAACAGCTGTGTGAATTGTAAGTGGCTTATAGGAAAAAAGACTGGAAGCAACGAAGGGCTAAAAAAATCAACTGAGGGAAAAATTTGGTATTTTTAATCAAAGAAGAGCTATATTTTCCTATTTTGTTTGTAATCAGGTTTTCATATTGCCTAAAAACCATAAAGTACTTGTAAAGGCTAATATTTATATCTGAAGTACCTTATCAAAGGATGTTTGCCATGCAAAATAAAACATATACAGCTAATTTAATTTGAATTATTTTGAGATTTAGGTATGGGAATGAATGGCATTTAGAGAAAGAAAACGTACCATTTACACATGGAAGAATAAATCAATATGAAATATGTATTTCACAAGCCAAAGAAAACAAAATGAAATTATATGAAAGATGAGTCATGAAAGTTTAAAAAAAGTCAATTAAAATAAAATCAACTTGTTGATTTATCCTAAAAGAACAAAGTAGATTTTGAAAACAATATTATGGACTCATTGAAAAATTATTTCCATTTGATGTTTCCTGAGGGGCTCTAAAAAGCAATTCATTAAGAATGAAAAAAGTAGTTTTTTTCCTAAGCAGTGGTTATTTGTGATAAACATTCCAGACAGACACCAAGGTTAGAGGAAGGCTGTAATTAAAGATTGCTACCAAGATGAAGCTATTCCTAAGGAGTGTATTTATCCGCATAATGAGTTACAAAAAATAATTGGCCAAATAAAACAAACAGAACTGTGGTAACAGGGAAAAGGACAAGGGTGGTACAGGGGTACTGAAATACCCATTGTGGGCCAAAACTGGAGCATAGCAGCTGGTTTTCCAAAACTGGCAACAGGTGGAAATGGAGCAGATTACATGGTAATGGAATCAGACACTCAATGACAGGAATAAATAATGACTCAATCAGCTTTGACACAGTACTAAGGGAAGCCACCTCATTATACTTAAAAATAATCAATAAGCAATGGACAATAAGAATAATAATAGACTTACTGATCATGACATTTGATTCATTCAGAACAAGAGATCTGATAGCACAGGGCTTATCCGGTTGTAAACTAAGAACAACTATGCATAAATACCAACGCAACACATAGGTATTAGAAACATCACTAAAACATGTACATAGAATATAATATAATAATAATGTACTATGAATTGCGTATTGTGGACTTTCGACTCAAAAGTAAAAATACGTAGTTGTATTGTTGGAAAATTCTATGCCGTGTGGCATCGCCCAATCAATTCTCAATTCAACCAAATCAATCATCCTCCTAGTGCGAACTGTTGCCTTCCGGAGAGTTCGACTCCGGTGTTTATTCTTCCCCTTTCAGTTGCGTGATCTGGAGACCTTTTACATTCACGCTGAAGGTCCTTGGAAAATATTCTTTCCGCTGTTGGGCATATAATCAATACAAGGAATGAAGTAGGATGGGGAATCGTCCAAAAGGAATCATAAAGAGTTTCTGCAATTTTTGATGTGGGAATTTGGTTAGAAACATTTTGAGAAGGAAGCTCTCTTCGGGTACTTTACCTGGTCAAATGAAGTGTCGACTAAGATGTCTGTGACAATGAAAGCCGATTTACTTCGACCGCTAAAGCCTATGCTTTGCGTATCTTCTGTCATCGGTATAGCACCCTCGGTGTTCTGCACGGGAGGTGAATCGTTTTACCGACAGCGGTGTGTGGCAACTTACTGTGGTCTCACATTAACATCAGGGCTGTTCGTCATCACCAGCCTTTATGAATTTGCGAATAATTCATCAAGTTCAGTCATAAGTGATATGGTGACCTTTTTGTGGAATTTTATATACATTTCATTTGGTGGTGTTTCGGGATGCATCTTTGCCTTGAAGCTGAAGGTAGTGGCTGAAATTTTTCATGAACTGAACAGTTTAGAAATGGAATTTAGCATATACCAAAATATATTATTGAGACGCGCTCATACGTGCGATACGCCCAAGTACAACTTTCAGTTTTTTCTAGTGGTGATCACCTTTGTTCAACTGATCCTCAATATAATGCAAGTTGGTATTGAAGTGGGCTTTCAGACTTTTCTTTTTGCAAGGTGTTGCCTTGTGGCTTTATGGGCATTCGTTATTTGCATGCAAAATTGGCAGTTTTCAAACAAAGTTGCTCTCCTTTCCGGAGGTTTAACGAATTTGAACGAGATTCTAGGCAAAGTGGTAGCAATTGACGATCCTGAATATGAAAAGTTTGATTTTGTGAACTTGGGTGTGAGCTCTGTTGTGCAACATATTAAAAATATGAAGAAAATTCATTTAAAAACCCATCAAGTTTTCAAAAAAATGTGCGCAGTTTATGGGATACCAACTCTGATTTTAGGAATTGTAAACATTATAAACATCACCTTCATATTATTCTACATCCTCGATCAGATTATCTTTCCGGGGACACCATCCTGGGGACTTCCTCGCGTCATAGGCAGCTCTCTTTGGGTCTCGGCGCTATTCACTCCATTCTGTATGGTGATTTTCAACAGTCACAGAACACAGGAAAAGGTGAACTATGATTTCTAAATGTTTTTTCCATTCGTTTGCATGCACACACTATAAAATTGAAATGATAAATCGGCTGCCATTACCGATTTCATATGTAACTAAGTACGTATATAAAAAACCAGTAATAAATCGTATATGAGCAGAATATTTCTTAATAAACTGCGAAGAAAAAAATCAGGATAACAGGTGATTTATGTCGAATCAGGGAATCGCAAAATTTTTATTTTCTCATCGTTGAATAATTACTTCACATATAATAATCGTACAGATTATATAAGTTCACGAGTGTTAGGGACGACTCTGTGGAAAAGTGTCGCGAGTGCCTTTTTACGTATATTCCGAAAAACAGATTTTTTATTCTTTCCGCCTCGGAAAAAAATTAAACGGTTCCGCGGAATATTTTATTCCATCGAGCTTTTAAGCTTAGGCCAAGGACAAGACGGCGGAGTTCAGAATTGGTCTAAGAACCGATGCATGACGCATACGTAGGTGGGAGTGATTAAAAAAATTGTCCATAGGAGACAAGTGGAAATTAGAAAATAACATGTGGCTGTTTCAACGGAGGAGGAAAGAAAATAATTAATCATACACTGGAAGGGAATATCATAAATCCCATATATATATACCATATTGGTATATATATATACATATATATATATATAGAGAGAGAGAGAGAATACGGCCACAGGGGTGGCGACGAAAAACACAAGACGGCCCCTGAAATTATAATTCATGGTCATGAGAAAAGATAGGAAATCCCAGAAATTACTACTGTAACGTCAGAATTATTTGTACCATTCTCCTCTTTCGAGAGTAAACCAAAAATACGCCGAGCACTTCCGAATTTACGTCCTCTCGTTTCTCACTTCACACTCTCCTCCACTTCGCACTCCACAGCACCCGCTATTCCTCCACAACAGTACCTGCTCTTCACCTTACTCAAGCACAAAACAAAAACTTTCCAACGATCAACCATAAAAAATTCTACTCCACATCAACAACAATGAAACAAATGACCAGTACACAACATCACAACAATAGGCCAGAAATAGGCCTATTGTTGTAGTGATTGTGTTACATTAAACTTATGGTTGACGTCAGAATCATGAGTTCTCAGCGGAAGAAACGAAGAAAGAAATATTTAAACGATATGGCGTTGAGATAACAAGATGTTAGGATTGAGGAATTTACGAAAATTATGATGTTTGAAGATATTACAAGGTTAAAATCTAACACTTTTTCGAAATAATACCATTATTAATACCTTGAAAATTTTAAATTGTTATGCCTTGTTTTATAATTTTAAGTTTTTCACATTAATCACAAGGCAATTTGTTTCAAAATAATTAAGTTTCATTTAGTTAAAGCCTAAATAATAATAATAATAAATAGAATGAAGTAACTAATCTTTCCATCGGAAAACATTTCTATAAATCGATTGAGATTGTGGGTGGAAAAGAATTAATACGTTTGGTGTAGAAATTATTTGCTTAAAATAAATATGACAAGGATTTTGCATTTCACTTTAATGTGTAATGGGTAGAAGTGTTACTTCTCCAGAAAGCTTTCATAATTAGAGTCTCATTTGTAGACACATCAAACTAGAATTAATTGCCTTCATTATTTCATGTAAGTAGTGTTCCAATCAAGATACGCAATATCTTTCATAAAAATATTTTGATATTCGATGACGATATTGATAAAAAAACTAGTACAATTCACAACTTGTTTTTACTTTATCACGTAAATTTGACGAATTACGGTCTCAAAGAGCGACGGCTAAGTCGGGAAGTTTTGCGTTTCGTGATCTTCATACCGCAAATCAGGAGAAAATTTGATAACTGCGACCTTGTACCACTTTCCTTATGTGAAGTTATCAGGAGTCTTTACGCCTTAAAATATATTAGTTGACAGCGAAAAAGTATTCACCGTCATCAATTCAAAGACGTGTCAAGAACAAGAGTCACAAATCCAGATGGAAGTAAAATAATGTGTCCTTCAAAGCAGATTGCATACATAATGAAGAGAGTGTGAGAAATAATTTAGTGGTGACGTTTAGTACTTAAGGTCACGTTCCCCACTCACGTATATGTGTCACGGGTTTAATTTACTGCCCTGATATTAAATACGTGTCCAAGGTCAAAAATTCTATTTGTAGAGCATCTTTTATAACAAATGGCACCATGCAAAAAACGGGAATGATTAAAAAATCACGCGATGTTTTGGTCGTGCCATTGAACCTTCAAGACAAACCAAATTTCATTGAAGGTCATTTTTGTATTATTCAACCAAAATCAAGTGATATGTATGTATATATATATTGGACAAAATATACGGATACTGGACATTTCGTTCTTCTGCGGAAAATTATTGAATTCTTGGCAAGCAATGACTTGGTAATTAATTATTCCTATGGCATCAGCGACTTATGTATGATGAAAACTCCCGAGCTGCCATCGAGATTTTTCGTTTCTCGACGGTTGCGTTTAGGGAATAGCAGTTTCTCTTCCGGTCCTGAAAGACGTGTCTTATGGTCGTCGTCTGAAGACGTCTCCAGGATTGGGGGGGGGGGGGGGGGGGGGGAAACGTGTGTTTTGACGCGTTCCTCGGTGGCCATAAATCGGCCGCGCTAAATGGAGCCGAACGGCTACGGCCGCCCGGTGCTAATTTTCACGGCAATGGCGCTCTCTTGAGCGTCCCCCTCCGTCTCTCTCTCTCTACCTTTTTCTGACTTTCTTCACCGAGCTCGCTCGAAGTTCGCTTGCTGCATCGCTTTGTCGAGTTTGTCGTTCGTGGGAGGGATTTTCGACGCTTTCACTCTCCGGCGCAACCGCTCGTTCGCTCGACCCCCATCCCCACCGAGGGTAGGAGATGCCACTTGCGAGGAGCATCGGGCGGGTGTCTGTCCCCCCCCCCCCTCCCCCGCACCTCCACATCCAACACCTTCTGCAGCACCACCATCCTCGAGTTCCATCCGACTCGGCTCACTACGTATTCCGCTATACGATTGCAATCCCTCCGAATAAACCGAGTGGAAGAAATAGAAGTTGCCCATACATTTACACTTTTCATTTTCATTTAGGTATAAATTTTTTCACACTGGAGAATAGAGCTATTGTGATTTTCACTTACAAAGAATTTTAATCACCTAATTTAACGACCCGGGTGGTTAAAATTCTCTGTAAGTGAAAATTGGATAAGTTTTATTCTCCAGTATGAAAAAATTTCACAAAATTAATCTTGGAACCTCACGGTTCGATAATTTTTTTCACCTGACGCCGAAGGAATTCCATAAATTATACGAAATGTCACCATCCAATGAACAGTCAACTTAACACGAGTGCCACCAAGCCGACCGGGTTAGCCTGGTGGGTAGCGTGCTCGCCGGCTAACCCAAAGGTCGCGGGTTCGAATCCCGCCCAGGGCATGGTTGTTGTTTTTGCCCAGATGGGTTTTCCTATGAATTGAAGAGGTGCGAAATGACCAAAGCCGTCGAAGCACCCTATAGACTAAAATACTACTACTACGAGTGCCACCAAACAGTCTTGTCTACGCTGCCCATCATTATTTCTGTAAACATAACCTCGTTATAGCTCAAATAAGGTAATTTTTATGAACGAATGCACTGATTTCGACTTTTAAAAGAAAATTAATGATGTGCTTATGAAAAGCAGTAATATATGGCTTACTAAAATCTTCGAAAAGCATGCTTTCTTCGGAAATGCTTGCTCTTGAATCACTCTGATGGAGCAGCACATGCGTCTGCGTTTCAAGTTTATCAATTGTTTTTCAAATGAAAATTTTCCCTTGAAATTTTTTCCACATGCGTATGAGGATTTTACCCAAGGTAGCGTTTGGTTCTAGGGAAAATTCTGATCCAAGTCCTTGCTTTTTAAAGGAAAAACGTTCTAGGAAAAAACCCCTAGAAATTAAGGGCACTTCCTCAGGAAAGAAATTATTTCTTAGGGAATTTCGATTTTTCCCTTGTTTCCCCCACGTTCTAGGGTATTTTTTAGGGAAATTTCCATCAGGGTGAAAGGATAGGATTGAGAATCGTACGGACTGTCCCCAACGATTGGGAGACTTTCTATTTACCTGCGGGTGGGAAGCGTATGATTGAACACAGGAGCCAATCAGGTTTCATAATTTCTTTGAGGGCATAGATGCTCCTTTATTTTCAAGCTAGTAACGCCTTAATCGTTTCTTTTTTCATACGGTCGATATAATTAAAATAAAATAACGCTCTTCCAATTCTGAACATTCTTTTCATGGTATGACCCGGTGTTCAATATACTCCGTTATCATTAGGTACAAATACGGAGTGTAACGGAGTACGTTGTAAACCTGGTCGTACCGTAAAAACTAATTTTTATCATTAGAATTATTTTATTTTATTTCAGTTATTTTAACCTTATGTTAGGCTTCCACAATATCACGCCTGAATCCACCCAATGGAACCGTTTCTTTTTTATCGTCGTTCATGTAACTTCCATAACAAACCAGGAGATTGAAAGACTATAGTGGAATGCTGGAATCGTTGTGAGTCCGAACGATTGGAAGATATCTAAACGATTGCAATCTCATAGTGGAATACGGTCTTTACGAATTCGTTAGGTCACGAATCTCTGCTTCTGCGTAGACATGTAGACAACAATCCGCGTTTCTCCTAGGAAGCGACCGACGCGGACACGCCTTGGGTTGAAGAGAGAGGAATTCGGAGCGACGGGAGGTGTCCTGAAGCTTCTTGAATGTCTTCTTTCTCACCCACCTTGCTTGTTTTCAAACAACTTTCAGAACCACGCAGTAAAGTCAAGAAGTTTCGAGTGTAGAAAAAAACCTCAGCTTAATCCCGAGAACCAAATATCAGACGTGTTTTTCTTATAAAATCATCTAAAATTTCCTTAACCCATCCGTATCTTTTAAAAATTGTTTATTCCTTAGTTTTTTGAGAAAGAAAACAAATATCATTGAAAACATCGCCTTCTCAAGGGCGCATTTCTCGAAATTCATCAACGCTTTGCGAATGGCGTGGATTGCTTATTCGTCATTGCAATAAAATCAAACGTTGAACGGTTTTTTTAAACAGATTTTGAGGCTTACAGTCTCCAGACATTACCATCCTAATTTTTGTGTCAGGTAGATGGCTCTCATCAGAAAAATAATCGAATCATAAAAAAGATAATACGAGTTGTAAGTGATCAGCAAAGAGTGGAAGGAGGCCCACATAAGGTTTTTCAAGATGCAAAGATTTACTTCGGTGATCTTAAAATGTTAATGACCCAAGGGACTCAAAACATACTGCGATGAAAACGGCATGACTGTTGACGATCAAAATTCTGCCTTCGCTGCAAATGCATTCCATCATGACCAACTTAACTTCCATCTCCTCGCAATGGAGAATTTTTATTTCTTACTTGCCGTGTGGCTACATTTTAACCTCATAAGACAGTCGCTGGGATGAAGGGATCATTAGTTTCAGCCAAAATATTACGACTCTGGTAGTAGGGACCACCCCTCATGCGCATTCATGTTGTGATATTTCATGCCGTTCGTCAACTATTTAAAATCTCGGGGCACGAAATGTGAATAAGATTAAGAAGAGTCACGAGCACAAACGGGTCCACTAGGCTTCTCTCTTCCCCGCAGCGAAAGTAAATGGCGACGGTTGCGTAACCTGTTGTCGTGCATACTGACAACTGAAGCGCTTTGCAAATGTGCTTTCTGGGCGGGCGGGGCGGAGCGGGTTTTGTTCTATGCCAGGGTAATCTCGAGAACGGTCCCTGATTCAGCATCATTACTTCTATATGACCTTACAAATCTTGTATTCACCGTGGATTTCGTGTAATGTATTTCGTCTGTGTATTGTATTGTGGCTGTCAGCTATATATATATATATATATATATTGTAATGGAAGTCGAAATTTCATCGTTTAAAGCGTAAATACGTGAATACGTAAATACGTAAATACGTAAATACGTGTCCTACTAGTTCGATCGTTTGAAAGCGCGGGGTCATGCTCGGAGAATCGACTAGTTGCTGCAGTGCGGCGTTGAAATCGCGAAAACATTTTTTGATCGTCAACTAACCCCGAGTAGAAACAGTATATAAACCCTAGCCCAAGGTGTGTGGGGACAAAAGAGAGATGCAGATCGGCATACAAGAAGAAGGCAGACAAGCAGACGACTAGCAGTGTGGCGTGTGAGAGGTGCTCACATGTGCTAGCTACGTCCAACGCCCAA
>WURS02038987.1:0-11324 GCA_011762765.2 Rhinocypha anisoptera
CATTCCGTTGAATCTCTCTCATTCCATGATTCGAGGCAAGGGCGTGCTACCACCCAGCCGATGTCATTTGCGTAGTGAGGACCATACGTGAGGTCGGGGAGGTCGTGGGGTTCGAAAGCTCCCCGCGGGAACGTTCCCCGAGGATGGCGGACAGATCCATTTATTTTCTTCGCGCACATTCGTACTGCAGGACTGATGCAATCAATGCGCATCGTGTCTGCTCGTTATTAGAATAAGACTCTCGCTTCCTCACGAGTTTCGAAAAAATGCGTGTGATGGAGTAATTTCTTCACTATTATTATCACTTAAGAGGTGGCTTAAGATTAGCAGAGTTGAATTTTTTTTGCAGATTTTCGATGAAAATCTTTTCGTCAACCTTTAAAAATAAATCTCTCGAGTGAACGTTAGGAAATCTTATGATAAATATTCACAATCATTTTTATTACAATATTTTACAGTTAGGAAACAGCGGCAGTTCGTTAGTATCCCAGACCGAAGACTGATTGGCACAACTCCTCCGCTCTCTCTCTCTCATCCAATCGTATTTCTTTGTGGATCCCTTTGAAATTCAAGTCTCAACTCCTGGGCAAAGGATGTCAACGCAACGTTTGGGTTGCGTTGACATCCTTTGGCACTTTGTCAAGGGATAATTCTCTTCTTTGTACCATTTATGTGCGATACGGAGGAGATTTTAACCCTCCCCCCCCGCTCACTTGGGGGGGGGGGGGTCTTTCCTAATCTTCTATCATATGTTCAGAAAGAATTCATTACGCTTTTAGATGTGCTATAACCTAAGAGTTTGATAAACTCCGTACGCCCTTTGCCTCTCTGTCTCCTCCGAATCGCCTCCTCTCCTTTTCACCTTACCGTGCTGATCTGCGACAAAAGGGCTAGTTGGAGCAAGATTGACACTTCGTTCGTGGATCTGAATGCAACGACCGTGTGAAGGGACGCGTATCATGCGTCCATACCTCCTCCCCACGTTAGAAAGAGAGAGAGAGTGGGGCCCAAGGGCTGGAGGACCCTCACTCACGTGAACCCTTCCCACCCCATCCCTCCCTTCCTCCCGTTTCTGGCGTCTGCTCACCGCTCATGCGAATCGCATACCCCGAATAAGAAGGGATCGGCCGCGAAGGATTTTTCTCCATCATCCGGAGCCTCCCTGGGAGGAAAGGGTCATAGATTGAAATGGGCATGAGTGTGCTGTTGACATGACGTTTTATTATGTTCGTGGACGCGTCCTTAACGGATCACCCGCAGCTCGACGTGTCGCGCGCTGCCCTCTGCCTCCACACATACACCTTCATCTCGCTTCCGATATTTCGCTCAACGCGGCCGTGAAATCGTCCGATGGTTTGTCACTTGATTAACCTTGTCAGTGAAACCCGGGCATGGCGTTACCCTTATGGTTTATAAATTAAAGGATTATCTCTTTAAAAGATTTGCGTTGCCTTCCTTCTATTTTTTTATACTCTCCTCACCTGACGGAATGTGTCGGTACGAGAACCTATTTCTAGCTGTTTCCACTCTGGATCTCCACTTGTTCTTCACTCTGGATCTCCACTCTTCTGGTGGATTTTATTATCAAATCATGAGATCATATCAAGAACGCTCATCTTTCCCTTTATGCTTTGTATCTGAAATTGAATCGCTTCGCTTTTACGGGATCTCGAAGTACGGCTTGGGATACAGAGAGAATTCTTGCCCCGGGAACTCGAAAATAATGAGTGGTTTGAGAAATGTTTGATATCCAGAACCTAAAATTTAAGCAGTTTTTATTTGCTGTGGGAGAAATGTCATTTACAAATCTTTCATCACGGCGAACAAAAAAATGACGAATATTTTCGCATTTGATTTTTTGGATGAGGAGACAGTCTTCTTTATCTTCGTCTCACGTAACCAACACAATACTTGGTATATTTAATAATTTAGCGAGAGAAAAAAATATAGCATCACTTTCACTGTAAGGGAAGATAAAAATTAATTCCTTGGATGTCTGGGATCGACTGAAGGATCGTTATCGATTTCTTTGCTCAGTTTGACCAAGCCGATTATCGGTGCCATGGAAAATAAGGCTTTTTTTTTAAATGTGGAGGGGACTCTTGATTGACAGATTCGGTATACAGTAACCCATGGGTAAATGAAATTACCCGTAATTCGTACTACCACGTCTTTGATTTAGTTTATACGGCCACCGGAGTAATCTGTACATTTATGCTTAACCTTTGAGACCGCTGTAAAATCTATATGTCCAAGGAAGAGTTAAATAGTAGGCTTTATCAATTTCGTCTCTCATTTCAATTCATGAATTACGCCAGTATGAGTGATCATAATATATACTCAATACGGGGTTTAGTATTTTAAGTCTTTATCAGATTAGCATCCCGAAAAAACTACAAAAGATACGGAGCCATGAAGTTGTCTTCCCGGCGGAATCTAGGTTGGAATTCGAGTTTGGGATTCCTTTCGCTTCTCTCGGAACATTTCTCACGTGATAGTGTGAAGCTGATTGGTGATTTTTGGGGGGGGGTGTGGTGTGGGGGGAGGAACTCGATACCCTACCCGGATCAATATGGAATCGTTACATTCATGAGAGGGGTCGGGGGAGAGGTTGAGGAGAGAGGAAGGGTGGGAGGGGAAGCATCGAGTCCCTTTCTGTTCGGGAGGATGAGGGATTTTGTATTTGGTGCGGAGATGGTGTTTGATTTCTCTTTAAGTAACTTGATTATTTCATTTGCACACAAACTGTACGCTTTTCATAATGTTGAATCGTATTTATAATCGAGTGAAAAAAGAAACAGCCACTAAAGGAAGAATTTTTAATTAAATTAAATTCAATTAATTTGTTGTGAACAATATGTTCAATTATTTCAGCATGACCCTCCAATACAAGGCTGTAGGGGGTGTTCGTTATTTTTGTTGAGTATTCGGCTACCAAGTTTAAGGTCCCGGGATCTGACCCCTAAGTTACCTTGTAAATCATTATCCCCCGATTATAATTGCTGTGCGAATGACTGTCCATAACTTCCTCCGTTTGCGGAATTTACGAAAGGTTTATCGACCTTGCGAGCACGCTGGTTCTCATCATTCCAAGTTGATATCTCTAATTGTATTAGCAACGTTCTCCCTATAATGCCAAACAAGGGAAGAGGTGACTGACATAAACACGACGAAATATGGAGGGAGTAGCTCGAAAAAATGAAGCGAACTTAATCTAATCGTATCACGCACGGTCGATAATGACCTAGAGCTAGACCACATCGTGACTCAATTTTGGATCAAAATCTTTAGTTCTACGCTATGAAATCCTGAATTATGAATTATCCCCATGAATCCTAATCTATATTTTAATATATATATAATAATTCATTTTAATCAGATCTTAAAGCTTACGCATTGCAGAATATTTTCGAATTGATATTATCATAAATAACACAATTGATTTGTGATCGCACTTGCAAAATTTTTGTATAGATTAATGGATAAATTAACTCGGAAGCATGATAATATGTCTTTCACTTATACGTCTATATGGGATTTGCTGAGAAAATCTCGTTCCCATAAGAGTTTTGTGACTTTCATCGTTAGGGCGAGAAACGGATAAGATACCTTGGGTGTTACTCAAAGTTTAATGGCTCAAGAAATCATTTCCTTCATGCGAAGCTAAGCGCAGTTTCTGCCGAGGGTAATTGGTAACCGTAGATAATTTTCAATCATAAACGTTAATGAGAATTAGCTCGCAAATTAAGGTAACAGTAATGGTAACACTCAGGTATCACTAGCGACAGGTGTGTCCTTTCGTATACTTATTAATTTTATCTGTTAAGTACACTTTGATAAGTGCATAGAGCTCGCGTCGATCTATATTCCTGTTTGTTTGCTAGTAAAAAGTTTTGAGCTGGATTTAGTCCTTATCTTTGGTGAAATTCCACTCGGTGAGGTGATTGCTTCTTCAAAGACAAAAAATGGCATTCACCCTTTAGGCGTCGAAAAGGAAGAGGAGATTATTTATGTTCCACTTAGTGTGTCTTATGTGTTAGAGAGTGACTAAAATCTACGTACATATTAAATATTTTCTTTGGATTTGCGGGTTTCAAAAGTTTTTCTAGCATGCGATGAAGATGTACCTCATTGAGGTTTTCCCTTTTTTCAGTTGAAAAATTAATTTGCCATTCTTATAATTCTTGAATAAATATGTGTGAACTTGCTTGACCTTTAAACAGATTTGCATATAATCATCATCATATTCTTCCCCTTCGCCACTTTATTTTCACCGTCCCTTTTATCTGAGTTGCCGAAAAAATCTAATCAATCGCAGTAATTATAAAACTTAAAGAAATTATCACCTTCTGAAATGGAGCAAAAGTTTAGTAGTCCCGAATTAATTGGATTCATTTCCGCCGTGCTGATCTAATAATTCAAAATTATTACTTAGAGTTAAACAAATGTGAAACAGATTCATTTCAATGGCGAGTGTTGTTTGTTTTTCAGATAGCGCCATGCCTTGGATAATACTAAAAAGATAACTCTTTCTACGTTTACCGGTTCAAATATACCGAGTTACTCGAGTAGGAGGGAATATCCATTGCATCTCTTTTCATGCACTGAATGTTTCACGTCCCCTCACTTACTGCTTATGTGCTTGAAATTTTTCGAGGTTTGTTGGCACGAATCGATTCGCAGTTGCGAAAAACTTTGTCGATTCTAGTGCTTCTCAGTGTCGAATTTTGATGCGTCGCCCTCGTAGTATTCGCACCACTTTTCCTTAATTATCGATCTAACGGTCCGCGCGATTTAGAGATAGGGAAGCCCGCGGTGGTTCCTCGGCCGTGCCCGGTGATCACACCCTCCACCTTCCCCGAGGGAGAGCGACCGGCGACGGCCGACGCCTCGCCGCGACCGCCGCCCCGGCGGCAGGTGGGAACTCCCCATGGAAGCGCGCGCGCCGCGCGACCACCAGTCCGCATTACTGCTATCATGTGGCGGTCTTAATTGACTCGATGGCTTATTTCGGAGGGTCGACAACGTTTCATCATCGTCCCATGTTTCCCAATGATTATGACCTCGTCTTCCTGACCAAGAGTATCAAATGAATTAATCGTGTAAAGTCGGAAGGAACGCCGCCAATGAAATCCACCTTGTTCCTTCCTCCCTTGGTGTTTTCCTTCAGTGCTCTATACGTTCTCGGGTTACCCATACTCTAATCCAGATGCTGGTATAAAAATATCACGAAATTAATACTTTCGAGGTTGATTGCAATCAATGGTGAAGATACTTACAGAACATCTGATGTGGTGAACACCGAGCTACGAACCTGTTATTACTTAACTAAACATTTGGGGTTTTTCAGGCAGGAGATTTCAAAGTTGTTTCAACAAGCAACTTTCTAATTAAGAATTTTACTCACCTGCTGTCGTGAACCAATCCAAGCAATTGCTTACTTTAAATTAGAATTAATTTAATCATTTCATGACAAACAATAAATAACTCAATAATCAGGTATCCATGAACAAATTCACAAAATCCTAGCAAAAAACTAATACAAGGGAGAATAAAATCCCACGGTATACCTATGAACCTGAAGCACTCTTCGAAAGCCACTCTAATATACTGCATTCGAATAGAAATATAATTACCGTTCGGACACAACGACATAGCATACTAGATATTGAAGGTAATGGTTTCCGGCGTAACTTTGTGGAATTGCTTCATTGTAACAAATGGAAACAAGTCTATTTGAGATTCCACATAAAATATATTGACACACGAACCGGGTTTCGTCGCGAGGTGACATGATCAGGTCGGTCATCTTCACGTAACCTGATGATGTCGCGACGAAACCCGGCTCATATTTTACTAAAACTTTATATTCACCTTGCGACGAAACTCGGGTCGTATTTTAATAAATTTTATGTGCAATCACGTAGTGTCTTGTTTCTATTTGTTACTATGCTAGATATTTCATTGATGAAAAAATTAAAGAAAACCAAATTCCGTTATACACATGCAAAATAGTAAAGAATTTCTTAAATGATACAACATATTAAATATTGAGTCTTGGTATCTTATTCCCGGGTTGACTAATTGTTTCCAAGTGAAAAAAATAATAGCTGGCGAAGAAACAATAAATGTGCTAAATCAGGAATTTTTCGGTGTCACGGTTAATTAAACTTAGTTTAAATCAATGAAAAACGTTTTTTTTTCCCGCTGGTGAATTCTCCTTTTTTGTATATTGATACTCGTTTCTACGCTGGTGCACATGACCGCGAACAATGCGTTGCTTTCGTAGTATTCCGGCCATTGTTTCTGTGAATGGAGTGACTTGTTGTCGTGGTCGAGAGTGGTTGAGAGTGACGTGTGTCTCCATGGAGATAGTTGACCCCAGAGAAGCGAGGACCGGACCCCCTCGCGTCATCAGCGATCTTCTCCTCTCTCCTCCGTCGACTCCTCGGGGCCTTCTTCTGATTTCGTCCCTACCGTGCGTGACCGATCCCCCGTGCAGAGCCGGATCTCCCCCTCCCCCCCCTCTTTCTGACACTTCTGGTGACTGCCGACGCATTGCCAAGAGTAACATTTCCTCCTTCGTCCACGTCTCTTTGTCATGTGGAGGGACCCCGAACGGATTTTAACTCCCGGTACGGAATAACATTTCTGGGTTTTTGCGTTTCCACTGTCATGGCCTCTGTACATCCCGTCGTGATCAGAAAATTTTTACTCCCCCGTTTCAGTGGCTGCTTTAACGGTTTTCTCCTGCGGCGCTTCGTTTTTTCATCGCATGCCACGCGGGTGATGAGACGATTTTAAGAGACGTATTTAAATTAAAAATAAATATGGAAGTTTGCACATGTCACCATTTTGTGCACAGTAGCATGGTTGTATTGGTGCTTGTGGCTCTTCTTCCTTCCCTCTGCGTTCCCTTTATGACGAATGCAGATATCTTTAATTAAAAGTGCCTCGGGCAGGTGGCGAATGTCGCGTTTCGCATTGTCCAGTCACACTGGAATGGTGACCTTCCCCTAAAAGTGATCTCACCCTTGCCAGACACCTCTCATGTTTCCTCGTATGCCCGTGTGTGTGTGCGCTCGCGATATTAATAGTAGTATTTTTGATAATGGGGTGGTCTAACCGGATTTGGTAATTTTGCACCACGTGATATAGGAGAAAAAATCTATTCGGACAATCGCAACACCCACGCCCTGTGTGGGGCTCGAACCCCCGACCGCGAGCGAACTACACGCTCAACTAACCCGGACGGGGTGGGTGTATGACCCTTCCAGAGACTCTCCCGCCGACGTCTTTAGGGACTTTGCTGCCCGATCAATTAGATCAATGGATGACATGATGACATGGAATCGCCATCCGCCGTCCGCCCCCGAAACATCACCATCTGAGCGTTTACGAAAAAATAAAACGGCCAAATGCCGTTTCATTAGTCGCATTGTGGATTTTCTGTTTCCGGAATACTCAATTTGTCGTTAATTTAGTTGCCTCTCGGATACTTAGCAAATTTAAGCGTCTGATGAAGAATCATAAGTATTCTTCGAATTATTGGTGTGAAGTGAAGAGTCGAAGCAATAGAAAATTGACGGGTAGTGTGTCGATGGTATTATATCGAGTGGGATGCCTTCCTTGTTGGTGATTTGACGAAAATGTTGATTCTCAAACGAGTAACTAAGGCCAACAAATCAGTCGGATTGAAACTCCAGAGTTTGAAATAGGCTTTTGCTCTCCGATGACTCCGGCACTTGTAAAGGGCACGAGAGCTCCATAATCCAAATCCAAACACCACAGCTGCTTCTTTATTTAATTCATCTGATTGTTGACTTTTCGAATGACGTCTGTTGCACATTTTTCAATGGTTTATGAACGACAGTTACCATCAATTTCTGGTTTAATAGGGACTTTTCCTATTCGGACGGGGATTTACAGCGAAATTTTAGGTGCTAAATATTTAGATGGAATAGTAGCAGATATTCTTTTCCTGCCAAGGAATAATCTTGAAAACACCGTTAATATTCATAATATATCATACATAATCTCCCATGGTTCTTTAGGTTCCGTAGGTTCTAGAGGAAAAATATATCACTTTATGTAAATTAGTGACCAGCAAATGGCAAATGAGGTGTAATAGTAACAATATCGCCGCTTTGGCTGCGTCATGCATTACGTCATGAACAGATTCACTGAACATAAATGGATCTGCTGAACATATTTTTCCTCGCTTAACCGAAATCCATGAACATCGCTGCATTCAGTGTCTTTTGGTCTTATTTTTTCTTCTTTAATTCCTCTTGGCATAAAGCTTAGCGGTACCTTATATTGAACAAAGGTGCTATACACTACGCGAGAAAAAAATAGCACATTCTGTTCACTACGTTTGTTCTATTCCATCAATTTTATGATCTTCCTTCGTTCGACTAATTTAATTCACATCCTCCGGATGTACTACAGAGAGGAGATTGTTGGATGAAATGAAACAGAGGAAGGAGCGATTTGAATTGATAAAGCCGTATGTCCAATCGAATGGCAACTTAAAGAGGTTCAGTGAAAGTGAACATTTGAAGAAGGTAAATAATAGGTTTTGATTCTGATTTCTCTCTATACCAAACTTAAGATTGTAAAAAATGATCAAGTTATTCAGAAAATATATTTTTTTAATCAATCCGGATAAGATATTGGAAAGGAGAAGACCTCCTCCACGAATTCGGTATTTATGTACGATAACTCTGAATCTTGAGGATTATGCCACTCAGTTAATTAAATTGAGTGCATTAATCATTTAAAAATCCTCAATCGTACAAATTTTTGTCTATTTTATATGCTCAAAACCACGGAAATAATTTTATTATATTTTTTAACATTTTCGTAAGGTACCTTTTGCATTTAACAGCAAAATTAATCTCAAGAATCATATTATCCAAAAGCAGGGTCATATGTCCTATTGAATTCATATTTTCTGAATAACAACTTTCCTTGACGCGGACATTGAAAACCTGCTCGTTCACACGGCCTCGGTTACGTAACCATTGTTGTTAGCCTGGTTTTTCCTCCAGTTTTAATCTTATTTTCCTGGAAAATTAAATCCTAAATTATTGAATATCACTGGTAGTCTATTTCCAACGTCACGGTTTGTCTCCTCTGCTTCACAAAGACAACTTATTTTCAAAACCTGACTTTTAAAACTTTATAATAGAGAGCTAATTTTATTATGCTCTTTGTAACAGCCATCAATATATAACTTGGTCTCCTAACATGCCGATCTTTTCGAAGCCCAAGTATTCGTCCTTTTCTTTGAATTTTTTCTTCGTATACATTGCGATAATATAGACTGATTTTTTTCACTGTTTATATACATAATAATTCCTCACCTCAAGATAATAAGGTTACGAAAATCGACAATGCAGTGGCGTAGAATTATTTCCAGTGTGCGGTTTAACCAGCCAACCGAAACATTTTCCACGAAGATTATGGTAATTTAATACGGTGTACGTAGTCTTTCCGTTATATGCCCCCACACCTTGAGCGTTTTAGTTTTAGAAAATTTTAATTGAAATCGTACATGCTTATTTTAGCATACTTATATTATCATTGACATTCTTTGACGAGAGTATTTACCTTTTGCTGAGAAGAGTTGATATATCTTAGAAGAAACTAAATTCATTGATGTGTTTTTGTCCTTTCTTCTATTTTAAATAAATGGAATTTGATCGCTGAAAGTCTCGTAAATGACCCAAAAACTCCAATTTTGTGAGAAATGTGGAAACTTTATTTTATCAGTTAATTTTATAATTTTTTCTGGTATTCCTTAAAAAAACGGATATTTGATGTGAATACAATTTAAATGATGTTTAATGCAAAAATTTTACTCTTCTTTGCAATATGATCTTGTAATTGGTTTCCATATTATCATAAGTTATTTTTTTGATCTCGAACCAGTTTTAAAATCTTATGGAATAATTTAATGATGAAATGATTACCTTGTTGTAATATTCCTTTGGATTTAAAGTACGTAGAATTCGATGTATGTTTATGGAATTAATGATTCGGTCTTTGAAATAGTTTATCCTAGGTATTACCTGAATATTAGTATCTGAACTTAGATAAAATTATCACGCAGTTCTGAGACGTCCGTATTTAAATATTTAATCTTCTCACAGGCCATTGATTAATAATCGTGGTCTAGATAGCATATCCTTTTCCTTAAGTACCTTGAACCAGAGGAATTTGTTATTTAGCATTATTCGTATTTGCATGCAGATGTGTAGCGAGGAATCCAGGGGATGTGTTGTATATAAAAGAAAGTTAAACTGAATGCAATGGGCGTCAAAATATTGGGGCTTCTCGACCTATGGAGTGCCATCATTATGTCGATTTTACCGTGGCACGATCTAAATTTCGCCCAATTTTTTTTTGCGAAAATCACCAGTCATTCACGCGAGTCATTTTGTCTGCGGCGGGGACGAGAAGTCATCGACTTGCTTTTGTCGTGGTTGCGGGCGTCACGTTACGAAATCTCAGAGCGGTGCGCCGTCGGCTTGCGAGGAGCAGGGAAATCGATTGATCGACTCACCGGGCAGTATATCTCACGGGAACTCACAGAACTCCTGGTCAGAGTGGCCCAAACGTTGTCCGAGAGTTACTCGCACCCTTAAGTGTATATGTCGTTACAATATACCCTGCTCTCTATTACTCACGACTGGTAAAGCAGAGTCGTCCATTACTCTGCATCGACTGTAAAGTACCATCATTGATTTCGATTGGCTCTTTTAGAATTGCCAGGAAGGGTGCAGCTCGAAAACATCAGCGAAGCGGAGGGGCGGCAGTCGCCCCCCGTCGTTCCTCACTCTCAGGTCGATTCCCGGGAGGGTGACTGCCTCTGCGAGGGAGGGATGGGTGGCCTTGTGATGTGGCAGAGTGCTATGGCTCGGACAAACCGTAATCAGCGTCTGCAGGTCTACGTCATACAACGAGAGCCTCCACGTGAAAGTCGTGTGCCTATAGGCGTGTCGGACGCGAGGCATTGTCAGGCCAATTTCGGGACCACTCGACATGCCAATAAAGGATGGCAGTTTGGTGAACCTTCTCAGTCTTTAATTTTGTTTATTTTCAAATATGAATATATCGGTGGAGAAGAAGGACCTTGGGATTTGAACTTGCATTGAGAGAGTCTCTCTCAATTTTCCGAGGTTTATGTTAGCTGCCAATAAAGATTGGAGACGGAAATATTTTTCGGTGACATAAGTAAAAGAGGAGGTCGTGGTAGCCCAGTGGGTAGAGTGCTTGGCTACTGACCGGGGGACCCGGGTTCGAGACCGGGTGACGAC
>WURS02038998.1:0-11324 GCA_011762765.2 Rhinocypha anisoptera
TGCTCTTCCGATCTATAAAGGGGCTTTCCCCCCCCCCCCCCCCTTTGGCGAACTTTTACCACCGGCGAGGGCCACCCCGACGCTATTCTCACCTGGCAACCGGACAGGTCAGTACATTATTAACCAATGGTCAGCAATGAGATGCTTGCTACGTAGGGAGAAATGTGGCCGGAATTGTACCGTCATGTAATCATATGGAATTTCAAAGCGACAATGGAATCGGTTAATAAGTTTTATTATCTAGTATGTAAATAAACTCTACCTAATGCTTTTATACGTAGCCACCGTGAAACAATTCCGAAGACCTATTCTTTGGGTGATGTTATGCAAATAAAAATATCTTTTTGCTTGTTTTAGAAAATCTAGATAAAATTCTGTGTCTTTGAAAAGCTAAGAAATATATCCTTAGTTGGTTTCATCAAATATTATGTTCTATTTATAAAATCAAATGAGAGGAAAAGCCATCGAACAAGTCATTTACCCTCGCAATGGGATGTCTGGCGATAAAAAAGAGCTTGTGGCGCGTATTGGAAAAAAGGGTTACACATACATTTTTTTTGTTGTCACTAGGTCGCACATTGGCCTTTTTTCCATTTCATTTTAGCCACCAAGCAGTATCACAAATCATTTCCCTCAAACTCCAAAGTGCATAACATAAGCGCTGTTTTCTAGCTTTCTTCGGACCCGAATCTGCTATCGCTAAAAAAAAGTCCTCTGCCGGTTCACACCTTTGCTGAAATATACCGTCCTCTGATCAACATGGTTAATTACGTGAAAAATTCGGGAGAGTCACTTGCGGAACATGCGCTCGCTGGGAGGTGTAGAGAGCGTCACTCCCGGACTTAGAAGGTAGCAGCGATCTATCGTATTGTACATTTGTGGAGCTGAACTATCGCGGTACACTATGTCCCCCATCCCCTCTCAAGCTCTGCATCATCCTCGACTTTCGACCATGGAGAGAATGGCGGCGTTGAGAGACTGCAATCATTCCTATTGTCTTATAAGTCTAAGAAAATCTTCATGCTATAATAATCTTCCTTTGGCAGGTGATACCTTTGATGAAATAAAGTGAAGAGTGAGGTAAGAGGCATTTTGTTCATGCACCGCAGAATTTAACCCGCCGAGTTAGTTTCCGAGGAAGGAAAGAGAGGAAAGAGAAAGAGGACCTATTTGTCGGCGGTCGCTATTTGCCGAGTCAACAGGTGTTCAATTATAATTATTCTTACCGTAGGCAACCACGTTTTGTGTCGTCATCGAGTCGAAGCCGTAACTTCTCCCAAGTCAGAAATCGCTGTTTTGTACCTCACAGTAATTTTCAGGTGTAAGAATATTTTTAGAAATAATAGTCTACAGTGCGTATAAAGGCCTGCTTAAACGATGCAATTACTTGCACCAGTCTATTCAATATGAATCCTGAAAATTGCGACGTTTGCTCGAAATTAGAACAAGGGCTATTTTTCATGCAAGTGTGCAAGCGTTCGCGATTACACGACGAATTTTTGGTCGCTCAAATGTTCAGGCATCAACTTGCTTGTATCGTGTAAACAGAACTTAATGAAAGGTGGTCGGTTAGTTTATTAATAGAATATCACTTTAACTCTGTAATTTTCGTTCCTTGATGCATCCACATGCTTTTTGTAAGTCTTTCTTATTTTTAATATTTTATAAGATTCACGGTTTCGGGCGTCACTTTGTGGAATTTTTCCATGATGGGATAAAGAATGAACAA
The DNA here is from genome assembly GCA_011762765.2 of Rhinocypha anisoptera. Classification (NCBI taxonomy): domain Eukaryota; kingdom Metazoa; phylum Arthropoda; class Insecta; order Odonata; family Chlorocyphidae; genus Rhinocypha; species Rhinocypha anisoptera. Next base: position 1,730 of record WURS02038998.1, read on the forward strand.
CTTGGTAAGTTACACTTAAAATTAATCATACGACCCTGGTTTCGACACTTTGTATGTGACACTCTATCACCAGATGATGATACAAAGTGTCTAAACCATGGTTGCATAATAAATTTCAAGTGGAATTTACAAATTTGTCCATTCTTTATCTAATTTTAAAATTTTATGACATATTATAAAAATAAACAATTATATCCATACTATAGGTAAATATAACGAATATCATTTCAATTTCGAAGAGGATAATGACGATAGATTAGGTATTTCATAGATATTTTGCACATACAGCTCCGAACAATAGCACTCCATACATTATCCACGCACCCGACTCCTGCACCACACCCAATGTAGTATATCTACTGCGATGTTCTTCCAGCCCTGAGTTTTACGTTTGGGAATGCACCACACCTCTCTCTGCGTATCAACGGCCACCGCTCTTGAAATGCATCTTCCATCCTCACCCAACTCCCCATCCCCACCCACACCGGAATTCACAACAAAAAATTCGACGACTGTTTCACCGTCCCGATTATTCACTCCCTACCCGCCCACCCCCCGTCCATGGAAGTCCGCGCCATATAGATGGCCACCATATGGGCTCTCGGATCTTTCAAGGACCCGGGTTTGAATACCATCCATTAATTCATTCATTCGTCTTCAATCTCTTAATTCACATTCACAATAGTTTCCATCGTTCTCTACACCTTATCTACCTTCCTTATCTCGCCTTCCCTTACCCCTTCTCCAACTTTCCTCGACCCTCACCTTGCAATTCATGATTCACATTCATGATCATTTCCATCGATCACTACATCAAAACACCTCCATCCCTTCGCCCCCTTTCCCTTCGCCAACATTCCCAGACATCCTCGACATCCCACAACCACCCGAGTCGGCCACGGGTTTTCCCTAATCCCTTTTGCCCTCTCGTCCCTGCCCCACCTCCCATCACCCACTCGAACCTCCACCCCTACCTCCCACTCCTCCAAAATTCCCCCCACCACTCTTACCTTACCTGGAACAGGTCTTACGAGGGGATTTTTCTGGCTACGAAGCCCCTGCCGACGGCAAAGGCCGAAAATTTGGACAGGTAAGTGTGTTCGTCTACTCAAGTGTTTCTGGATCAGGGGTATGCAGAAAAAATGTTGAATTTATTTCTCGCATTCCGGAACCCTCCCTATTGTCGAGGATCCATTGGGGTAGGTGGGGTGGAGTTGCTGGGACATCGCAGACAGACGACCAGACGGACGTGGTGGGAGGAGGCCCACGCATTTTTTTTTAGGGAAACGGGAATTGAACCGACGCGGTTCACCGGGTCGGGCCGAAAGGCCGCCCGTTCTGATTCCTCGCTCGAGGGAAGCGGTGACTCTAAACTGCTTCTCGTATCACTTTCGGATGCTTGGGGAAAATGAAAATTTGCCTCCGCCGCGTCAAATTCTGGACGAAGAATGCCCCTAAGCAGGGCCTGGATGAGTTTAATGATGACCTCGTTACCAAAGTTTTGCACGAGGATCCTCTACAGGTTAACGTCACGTCCCTTGATGACTATCGTGCTGCCTTTCCTGTGGGCATTGTTGAAATTGAAAGTCCACTCGTTGCTTCTTCGAAATCTCGAGCAAAGTAAAACAGGTAAAATTCCGATATTTTTCAAAGTGATGCTGCATTTTAGGGAGAAATGTCTTTACCAATCACATTAACCAACGGAACATTAAAGTTCGTTTCAACTCATAGCAGACCTAGAAGAGAGCTATGGCACGTGGCATCCACGAAGTAGTCATATGGGGAGCGACTCAATTCTTCTTGGAGCCCTTTGACCTCCCGAAATATGAGGTACCCAGAATGCAACGCAATTTGGATGTTGTTGTGGTTCTTCGAAAGAGTAATTCCTGTGGGCCAGGTTCATTAGTATCCTTTATTATGGTATTTGATTAATTTCTATTGAATCAAAAAACAGCGAATATTTAAACATTTTGAATCGTTATTGCTAAAAACACTTTTATACACTGTATGAAAAAGTTAGTAATTACCTTGTGCTGTACTTGTGAGTTATTAATGCTAATAATCTATAGGAACGAATGATTTCACTGTTGACTATTTTTGGTTGAGTCACTGAATATTAATATTTACTTTAGAAATTCCACCAGCTTTAGATTTTAAGATGATTCGGTGTTTGTTACGATTTAATATTAGTCATTATTATATATATATATATATATGTATTTTTTAAACAAATCAAAAAAATTATCGCAGGAATTCGAAATGACTGCCACGACCAAGCATCGGGAGAAATTTTTGAAACTGAATTTTCTCTTCAAAATTCAGAAACATTTACGTTACATGCCGAGGACGCTAATATTGTTGAAACGAATGTGCTTCAAAGGTATGAATCGCTTGTCAGTATAATAATAATATACGCATCGAAAGGGATTGCGTCATTGGAATTTGAATCGGAATATCCAAGAAATACCATTTACTTTGTCAGGTGAAATGTTTTATGGCTTTCTTTCTCATCCATGTTGTGTTTGCTAATTTGGTCGTAACCTAAGACTCACCCGCCATAGGTGGTAGTCACCTTATTTTCGGTCACATCCAAAGGTCACAGGCTACCGTGGCAGAAAGTTAACTGCTTGGTCTGCCTGATAGTCTTTCGAGAAAAATTTCAGCATGTACGTTATTGGCATCCGAAACACAGCCCCTGGCTAAAAAGACTGGGAGTTTTGTGCTGATATATTTGTCAACAATAGACGCCATTTGACTCAATTTCTATCAAACGAAGATAATAAATGGTATTTCAGTTTATCAGCATTTCCTCTCATCAGAGCCATTAGGCTCTGGAACTTCGTGACTTCCCCCTGTTCACCGCGAAGACTGTTCTCTTGGCCCGAATTGCGAGAAGATAGATTAAAGTTTCCACTTCCGTTTCACTTTCACTCATTCGAATATCGTGCCTACTGCAATGGATTTGTTCGAACGTTCCAGGTTTCTCTCGGGAGCAAGAACCAAAGGCTTAATAAAAAAAAGTGAAACGGCCACAAAACCTTTTCGAAACTTTGTCGGGACCGATTTCTTGGACTCAATGACAAAACGCGGCCGTGAGCATTGCGAAACGATTGGAATTATGAAGGCTTAGATTTTTTTCACCTCAGTTGCGCCTGCATTCTTGATCGTTCGATCTCCGTGAAAGAATTTCTCTCCCGCCATATTTCCCTTTCGCGGTGCGATTCCTTGTAGTTTATCGCGTACACTGTCCTCGGAATTAATCACTCGTCGGAGATTTCCGCGTTTGTCGTTCTCCCATTTTCCCCTTCATACTATATACCGCGGGTCTCATTAATTGCCGGGCATTATAAAAGGATTTCTTCGCCCGCAGTCACAGAGTGCGGAAGTATTTCATGTCAAGAGTATCCATCATCTCTCGAGTCTTCTCCATTTATTGGAGATGATTATCAAGTTATCCGATGCCCTGGACAAGACGTTATTCTTCACACTTACACAATCCTTCACGCCGACCGGGTTAGCCTGGATGTAGCGCGCGAGCCAGCTAACCCAACTGTCGTGAGTTCGAATCCCGTTTAGGGCATGGGTGCTGTGTTTCTTGAAAAGGTTTATTTTTCTATGATTTGAAGAGGTGCAAATTGACCGTAGCCGTCGATGCACCCTATATCCAAAAATACTACTACCCACAATCCTTCACAACCTCTGACAGTATTCGGTTTGGTCACTTCACAAGCCGTCGATGCTCCGGAGGTCAGGGCGAAGGAGACGCCTTGTACCGTTGTTTTATCCTACGGCTTCGCTGTTCCTGAATATTTTTGTCCTGAATAATATGTTTTGAATATTGCGTCACTTGCCGCTACCCGCCATTCGCTGAGACCTATGTAGACGATGGAGAACCTACAAAGATGATATCAATTTTTATATTTACAAATCTTCCTGCAAGCTGTAGCAAGGACGTGTTGCAGGGGGCGATTACGCTTTAAGTTTGTAATCTTACATGATACTAAAGCCACAAGGGTTGATAATTTAGTGGGAAATCTGGTTAAATAAAGGAATGCTGGGTATCACCTGGCACTGAGTATGGATGGAGTGGGAAAATTAAAGCGTTCACGCCAGTGGGGGTTTCATATCTGAGAAATCCTGATGTTTTCCAGAATGTTCAGTTACCGCGAAATTCGAACAGCTTTCTTTCGCTGGAGGGGGAATCGCATGAAAGACTTAAATCGCATTTAAACCAGCCGGCCGGCTGGCGATCACTCTACCATGACAAAGGTGAATTATTAAATGTTAATTAAACGAATGTCTGTTAATTTGGAGTGTACAAACAGTAACGCACCAATGAATGGAAGATACAACTAATCACCCTTGGAATAGCACTACAACAGCCTTCGGGTCTACTGTATATTTTCTAAGAAATCTTCCTCCTTTTCTTTGGTTTTACGTCAACCTTCCGGGAAAGCATGTGCTCCCCTTCGGCGTACACACTTTGGAATACCTAATTTTATATACTGAGAGTGAAAAACACAGCACTTTTCCACAGAAAAAGTTTTCCGTGGAAAAGTGCTATGTTTTTACTCTCAGTATGAATCTCTTCCACCACATCACGCCTGATTCGGTGAAAATTACTAATTTTATATCCATGATGTGTGGCGAGTACTCTCTCTCTCTCACACAGAGGCAGCCCCCCATACACAGATTGCACAACCTCGGCTAGATAATCCAGACACTTCCTCCATCGGAAAAGAGGAGAAATTTAACCGCAGCACTCTGCTTATAACTTACATTACTGACATCACCCGCTACTCTTAGCACTCGCTAGCATTAGCGTCTCATAAAGCTCTCTGGAACTCCCATAAAAAGTTCAGCCGTCCGCAACATTGTTTCGGGGGTCGTATTATAAATGAATTGTGGTGTATTCCTTTTTAAACGCTTGTGATATTTTGCGTATTTCTTTAAAATGTGTCAATATATTTTCGTTCGGTTGGTATAATTATGTATGGGCAATTATTCTGGAAAAAAAATTTTTTTTTGGTGGGCGTTGCTTGCAATAAAAAGTTCAGGTAAAATTTTACTCATTCCTTCAGGTTTTTAGGAAAAGCAATATATAATTCCCCACACAGGCATTTGGTAGCAGTAGTTAGCATGCATACATTTTTCATTGTTAATCGGTGAAAATTTGGTTCAATTTTTTCCTTCGATACATTTCCCACGTAGCATAAACTTATACACGGCCACTCTGATGAGACCTTCGAGAGACGAGATCACTCGTAGCGAAGGAAGGGGGAACGATTTCCACCCTAGGGATGACTTGGATTGAAAATTGGACGCCCTGGTCAGAAAAAGACCCTTCTATCGTCCTTCAACATAAAAATATCTTCAGCCTCGGACGAATAAACCCGTTGGGTGAATATTTCTTAGCAGAAAAATTCATGAGTTTTCGGGGTTCCCTTCAAACACGCGATGCCTTATCATTGCGGAGGAAGTATATGATGAAAAGTTTACAAAAGTACTTCAAGGGCACAATTTGCTCAGTTTTGGCGATTGGGGTTGGACGCCGGACCTCCCGGGGGGTGGGAGACATCGAGGTCACCAGGGTGGACGATAAGGGTGGAAAGGGGGAGAGCGGGAAAGAGGCGAGTTCGAAATATTTCGTACCCTCTATGACACTGAGATCCCGCGGCACCTCTAGCACTCTGAGTCAATGCGAATTATAATAATTGACACCTGAAGTAAAACTCATGATTTTCGTAATGATTTCTTTATATTTGTGATTACTCTTGAGCTCACCCCGCGGAGGGCAAGAGTAATCGACTTTTACTATAGAAAACGCACCATTTACGCACGCCGGACGTAAAATCGGACTCCCCCCCCCGTGATGCGAGATGGGCAATTTAATTCGATCGCAGAATAAGAGCATCTCTCCTAAAACTGAAATGTGCAAGTGAATTATACGTCCCTTGTACAATTTATGTCTCTTGCAAGATCGAATTGACGGTTTCGTCACCGCCATTAATGCTCCATCGCGTTCCGTTGGATATACGAAACGAAAAACTTTTGTCTCGCAGCGGTCGTTTTGTCCTCAGTAAAAAGAACACTCCCGTGAGTCACAAGAGAGAGAAGGGTAAATGTTTTTCTCTCGTCGTTCTCGAGAGACCGGTGTTCCACCACCTCACTTCCCATCACATACTTCTTGCGGCGGGCACACCAAAGATAAACTCGTCTCATTTCATCGAACACCATTTTTCATTTTCTCTCAAAAGTATTTCCATTCCGAGCGCCACTGAGTCCGTGTTCAGAAAATGGGGTGGCTGGCGTTCTACAGTCCGAGGGAGTAGAAAGTTACTTCTTTTGTGGTTTGCCCCTTTTTGTGAGAGACGTCCTCATGGAATGTCGCTAGCTTCTTCGCAGCGGTGACGCCTTCGCAATTCCAGGCTGGGCCCTCTCTTTGTTCCCTGTTCAGTATATTTTGACAATGTCTTTGACCGATTGCAGGAGTCTGTTTTTTAATTCACCTTCGACTCGAATTCATACCATAAGCGTTAACCCTGTACATTTATATTTTTCGAGCTGATATTTATGCAAGAACCATAATTGAGAGACATTAATTTTCCTTTCATTCTTTGCTGTTTTCCAAAATCGGACGTTAGAGGAATTCGTTTTCATTCCTAATTTTACTTTTCCACAGCATATCAATTAGTGCAGCGTGTATTATGTTATCGTCTGTTGCTTATTAAATCAGCGAATCATGTACATTTTACCCGACGTAAAATTGTACATTTTGTAGTAAACTTCAGTATTAAAAACGTTCGCTAGGTGGAGCCTGACGCAGTAAAATAGAGGAACTCACATTCTTTGGTGTTCATTTACCTGCCTAAAATTTCATATAGCGTTGGAAACCGTTTCTGTGTGTCTTGAATATGCTTAATACCTTAAACTCATACATTACTCCAGTAAAACTAAAACACCAAAACAAGTGATTAACTTTGAAAAAAATTGAACACATATGTTGAAGGAAATTATTTATCTTTTAAGGAGATGAATGTTTACTGATTTCCATTATAATATAATTTGGTAACTTAGATATTCTGTTATCTTTCTATAATACCTCTCATGGAGCAATAAAAGATTTGACTAATAATTTCATTACTCATATTATATTTTTCCACAATTAATTTAAAATGCTGGCGTAGGCTTCCGCGGTATTCCATGAAACTTCACTTAAAGATGTCCTCTGGAACGAGGACGAAACTCGTCAGCAGAAGACTACGAGCGTGGTGGAACACCGGAAGCCCTTGAGCACCACACAAATTTAAAATGGATCAGTTCACAGTGATTCGGTAGAATTTGTATTTATTCCAGCATAATCAAATTTTTCTTAAACTCTAATAAAGACTCATTTAAGTCCATATATTTGGCCACATTATTCAGGTTTTATTATGCACATAAAATAATACCTACTACCTTTCCGATATAACTGAATATCTTTTCTCTGGTGTTTTTAGAACTATCCGAAACCATGTAGATGCTACTCGATACCATGTAGTTTATTTTTCCTCTAGTCTACTATATTTAACATGTTTTCGCCAAAGATTAGTAAGGCCATTCAGTTATATGGCTATATATCCGATGCAACCACTGATTTTCATTATTGAGGAAAATTGATCAGTGAATTTTTCAGGGGGGTTATCTCATCCGTGAGTACAAGTGAAAGGAAGAATATCTAATAATTAATAGAAGGGAATGGGTCTCTTTTATTTCCGGACGTAAATGAGGAAAGATAAAACTCTGAGAATGGATCAACGATTAAATAGCAAGGGTCGGGAGGTTATAATATTTTCTCATGGTTAAAATATGCTAATCGTTTAGGGGACAATATTTTATTTATTTATTTATTTAAATAATTGCACACATACAGCATTTCTGCCAGTTTACAGTGTCGCAGTAACAATGAACACGTAATGTAGACGTAAACAAACAACATGACAAGAGTACATGATACAAATATGCAAATAAGCAAACAAAACCAGTTAAGCATAGGTAGTTAGGGAGGATATTTTTTTCACATACTTTCAAGCGCGGAAGTAACTTCAAAAGTAAGTTGATAAAATCGTAAGTCCGTACAGTTGAATCGAAAGTGTTACAAACGGTTATTATGAAGGCATAATGTGCTTTAATATTGAATAATATTATACTAATGATTACTACCACCCATTTATGAGAAGATAAAAGGGGAATCCTGCGGCTGTCGACAAAATACACTCATGAATTAGGACTTCAATAGGAATTTTAAATTATAGGTGAACTTAGGCAATGGATTAAAAGTTTAGATACTTCTGTAAATAAATCGATCGTCATAATTTTTGTTTAAATTTGTTCTAACTTATAGTTGAAAACAATAAAAAAATCTTATTGTGCGGAAGGACTATTTATTAGTAAACAAAGACGATGAAAACATTGAACGTTATAATTCATATAACTGATTGAAAGTTATCCTCGAGAGTAAATACTTCTTTTATGGGTGTTATCTCTCTCTCTTTCAGTATAAGAGCGGCCTGAATACTTACAATTAGACACACTACTTTTCATATCACGTACGCAAAGTTTCATATTAGCTGGACTGAGAATGAACCTGCTATGTCTTGGACGGAGAACTCACACCTTAAGTGTTGGACCTGCTGTTTGCATTGAGATGAGTGCTAGAAAGAGTCTGGTGTGTCTCATAAATACAGTTCCCATAAATGTAGCTGGGAGGTTCACGTTGACTGAAGTAAACAAGAAGAGAGAGATTCCTTCTTCTAATGAAGTAATTTAAGCCGGGTAATATAGATACACAGCAAAGCGCCAAAGTATCTTTCAGCCGTAAATTCCATTCCTATTACACTCTAAAGAAGTGACGGTTGTATTGGATAAAAATTTTAACCGGAATAGTACACATCAGATTATTCTAAAAGTTATAGTGGCTTCGTGATAATACAAGGTTGAAGGACAAATTTCAAGATAAGAGATGACAAAATGTTCCCTTTTAATCCCCATATATTCTCCGTTAATCCATTTCTCGGGTTGATGATGTATGGTGATGATTTCAAACTAAAAATATTCTCATGCAATTTCTAAGCCAAAATAGAGTAATCCAAAGCTTTAAACTCTCAAATAGTGCCTAGTTTCAACAGGTTCGCTTTTTAATAAAGTTATTTGAACACTGTTTGCATTACGCAGACCACGAGTGGATTACGCAGACCACTCTAATACCGCATAATAGTAGTCTCTATAATAATTTAGTAAAAATTATCCTTGTGCCGAAAAGTTGAATCTGAAACTTGTCTTCTAAAAACTTCTGTTTTACCTAACCACGGATCACCGTCTGGATTTCCCAAAAAACAAACTTTTTCTCAAGCACAATGCAATGGTGCTGGCCGCCGATAAGGAAAATAAATAAATAATTTCCCGATAGACGAGGGGAGTCACCAAAACTAAGTTTTGAAGGATTTGAGGCTTTCCCGGTGTACGCTGCTGGTGAATTCTTCTAGGGATTTCCACCGGGTCAGGTATTCTGCTACCGACGTTTCGACGACAAACTCCGCCTTCGTCTTCAGAGTGT
>WURS02039009.1:0-11323 GCA_011762765.2 Rhinocypha anisoptera
GCTGAAACATACGTTGTACATTAAAGTTTTATTTTTCTGTGGAAAAGTGCTGTTTTTATTCTCAGTATGAATCTCTTTCACCACATTACGCCTGAATGAGTGATAATTAAAACATTGTAAGATGAGATTTCATCTGCTCATTGCATGAAATAGAGGTGCATTATTCGATGATTGTCTGGCAAAGTGTTGTTTTAAAAGAAATAGAAATCTTAGTTTAAAACATGATTTGGAAATCAAAGTTGTTATTGGAAAATGTGTATTTTGTCTTATCTAAATAAATGTACCAATTCAGTGTAACAAAAACATTTATATTTGATTCTATGGGTTTAAAACGATAATTTTATGATGTGCAACCTACATAAGGAAATCAAGGGGCACAACAAATTAGGCCTTAGCATTTGTAAACAAAGTAGCACTCAAAATTTCATTGCTATTTTCATGCATTAGCATATTTAAGAAAGTAAATCAAGTTTGATATTCCATAAATGTGTGCAGTACTTTCACAAAATGAGCTTAGTTATCGGTGAACCCTAAAAATTAAAACCACTTAATAATGTGGTACTTTTCTACAGAATTTAATTATATGCTACATGTTTCACTGTGATATTATGGAAATGTACTACATACTTGAATTCATAGATTAACAAACCTTCCCAGAAGTAAAACCTGAAATTGTTATTTTTATAACAAGATTGACAAATCTGCAAGGCACAAAAAATTGCAAATCCCTTCTCCCTGTTTCCTTATTAACCCTTTTTATCTTCCCTTTCATATCATCAAAAGCCTCATTGATGTAATCAATTTATATCAAGATTTTGTCATTGAGTTTTTCCAATATAATTTAGGGGACATATTTTAATATTCCAATTCCTTTTGCCAAGAGCTTTGATTGGAACAATGCATGGAATACAGAGTTTTAGAAAAATAGAAGCTAAAATAAATGAGTAGGGCAAGGGTGTAAATTCTCACTAGGACTGCTCAGCATATACTTGGAAGAGGCAATAAAGGAAATAAAAGGAAAGGGCATCAGAGAAATCAAAGTGAACAGAGAAAAAGCATACTAAGTTTTGCAGATGACATAGTAGTCATATCAGAGAAACGTGAAGACCTACAGACTACCTAGGAGACAATGGAACAAGTTCTGAACAAATTATACTTTCTTCAGTTTAAGTAGACTTCATTGCGTCTTATGCATGAGCTTTCTACTGAATGTTCTTACCATGTATGATAAATGTTTTTCATTCCCATCGCTCTACACAAAAAGCTAAAAATATTTAAAAAATTAATTTTATGCACAGTAAATAATGTGATTAAAACATTTATGATCCCTCTTTATTGAACAGATGATACAGTATTTTAATGATACATATTTCATTTTTAATTACATCCATTATAATTAGATATTGTACCAAATTATATATAATTCAAATTATTTTGTAAAAATATATAATGTGATAATTTATCTTGGAGAATATAATACCAGATATTATCACCTAGACCCATGAGACAGGTGGAGTAGTGGTTTTCACAAGAGAAAACCCTCAAGCTGTTCGTCAGGAAATCTCTGATTAGCTGGTCATGCATGTTGAATAATACTGTTCTCACACTGCACTTCTCCCTAAAAATTGATAATTGATTTTTTTATAAAATGTTACAGAAATGAACATATCTACTCTTACTGACAGTTATTGCATAAACTCTTAATGACACAAGACATGTGATTTTATTATATCTTTTCTTGTATTGGATTTGAAAGGTGATGGTCGATTTGAAATCATAACACTTTAACTTCAGGGGAGGCAAAAGTATAAAAAGAAGAGGAATTAATGTAACAATGAAAAATTAGTCCAATTACCATTTGATAAAGTGATACAAGTGTTCTATTTGGATTTAGTGAAACATAAATCTGACAATGTGTTGTCATCATTTGTTTTATTTTTTTTCCAGAACAAATGACATAAATTTTATATTAGATAAACGCTTGATGAGATGATGCAATACAGATCACAGTTTAAGATATTTCTCTGGTTTGTAAAATTCATCATTATTTTCATTTTATAGTTTCCATGTAAAATCATGATTTGACATAGAAACATGAAAATGGAAAGACTTGCAGTTCTTAATAAGTGCACTTCGATCACCTGCCATGAGGTGAGTGTGAATCAAGTGGAATGAGTAAATACATTTCTATAGGCCTTTCTTTCATCCTGCCATGACCACCTCTTTATCTGATTTACTTTAATGCCAAGATGCAGATTAATGCTGAATCTCTATCTCAGCCATCTCTCCTGAATCCTGTTTGGGAATCAACTTGAAAAGATAAAAAGATTTCCCTGCTGGATTTAAAATTTGGATTTGTGTAAAACATGAAAGCCTTTTGAGTTATGTATATTTATACATTATGGCAGATGATTTTGAAGAACGGAGGGATAATGGATGTTAGATGTAAGGGGGTGTTAGAAATGTAAGTAAATAATAGATTTTTGATGGAATGAAGAGATGTAGCAAGTAATGGAATTTAAGGTTCATTATTTTAAATGTAAAATTAGTAACAAGTGTATTCAGAAATAATAGTTATTTGGTGTCTTATTATAAGGTGTTTTAATACTACATATTACCTAAGTGGTCAATTGGATATGTATCTTTAACTGCTTAACAATATAAGAAAACTTATGTATGCTACTCTCACTGTGAACTACTTACTGCTAAACCAAATAAAACACGATAAAAGACCATCATCCGAAGGTACTTAACCTTCAGGTATTTTATGCAGTACCTACCTCTCTGCTGCCTTCAGATCAGAAGAAACTGATGTAACCCCTAGTGGCTTGATGGAGAAGTAGAAATGCAGCAAGAATGAGTAAAGATATCACCACAGCTGCACACCATGCATCCATTCTTGGAAGCTTAATGTTTTTAAGGGTGAAGAACCAAGAAATATTTGACAGACTTGCCCATAAGCTGCAAACGAAGAAAATAAAAAAGTTTTGCTTGCATTAACCAGTGCCATAATGTGTGACAGATATTATTTGAGAAATTTTGGCATTATATTTTGATACATTTTTAATAATCTTTAAATAGCACTATTGAATAATAAAGTATCATATTAAGTATGATAACTTTGTTGAAAGATGACATGCTAAAATGTGCATCTGGCATGCACACTTTAGCATGCCAGATGAAAATGGTTCTATAATTATAGAACATAAGTTTATGATACTTAATAATAAAATATCTTGCTACAGACGATTTGATTAGTAAAAGATTTGTGTACTTTTAAATTAAATGATTTATTTAATGATTGCAGAATGAATTCCATACATCTGTTGTAGTTTCTAGTGGCAGAATTTGGATTCAAATGTTTGTGCTTTTAGATCATTTCCAATTAGCATCTCTCACAGAAAGGTTTTCCTCCATCATTTGTCAGGCCACATGCCAGCACTCAATCTGAAGATATTACCTCCAAATATATGTCATCCACTGAATTCTTAATATGTAAAATTAAGTAAGACTTTTTCAGATAAGATAAAGGTGTTTTATTACTAACATTCATATTCTAACATGCAATAAATACTATCATTTAGTGTTATAATCTGGGGACAACCAAGTTATAGTGAAAAAATATTTTAAATACAAAAACATGGTGTAAGGGCATATCATTCTGGGGTTGTAAGACAAACAATGGTTCTTTATTCCACCATAGTCAAAACTTTCAGTCTTCTCACTTAAGCGATTTCTGGCAATGTTTCCATACTGAGTGTACTGTGGGCCGTGTTGTCTTGTCAACAAATATTTTTGAAACGTTACTGAAATCGTGAAGTGAAAAATTATAATGAATAATTATATATTAGTTTTTGAAATTGGTAAGAATTCCACTTGTACTACTGTTGATGTAAAATTTGTTTTCTGCTTCAATGTGTCGCTGGTGCTTAACAGCAGTCATTTGTCTGGTAGTGGTAGTTCTGATTTTCTCTAATAGAGTGGGTTGCACTAGTGGGACTGGTCTTCAACTTGGCGCCTTCTCTTGAGCACTTTTTTTCTGTTCCTTGTTAACCGGACGTTATCAATAAAGATGCTCTTTGTTTCCAATAAGAACATATTGATTCGCAAAACCTCAATATATACCTTAAATAATAATAACACCTTTTTAGGAAAATGAGTATATTCAATTAAAATGACAATTAATTTACAAAGTTTATATGAAAAAGAAAAATAAAAAGTAATTAATTTTGTTAAATTTATTGCCTTACATTATTTATAGACTTTGGATATTCATCATGGAAAACTCAAGTATGTATTTAATTCTCATTATTATTTTGGATAGGTAGGACCAAAGCTAAGTGAGTATTGGGAACAAAAATTTAGGGAAACCTTTCTCTAGAGTTAGTGATGCTGTGGAAAGTCCTCTAAATATGTACAATTCCAATTTGAAATTTTTGCATTGTCATGAGCATTTGAAATCCTACTGCAATAAATCAACTATCCTAAAAACTGTTTTTCTGTTGAATGGACACAAGGTCCTAGAATACTTCCTTCCTTCTGGAAAACTATGGATATAATCAAATTTAAAATAAACTCTGCTTGAATTGACATTTGAATACCATGGGGCCTTACTTTTAAGTAAAATTTTATGATATTTCCATGCACCATTTCATTCCACCATTACCTTTGTAACAATTAGTAAATGTTGAAGATGTATTCATCTTCTTCATTAGTCATTGTTGCTCTTGGTATAAATATCATAAATAAAAATAAGTATCTGCAAGTTGATCAAATAAAAACCATATGATAGCTTCTTTGCTGCACACACACATGACATAATTTTAGACAGTTTATTAATTCACTACATATACAGTTTTGTTGTAAATATTTTATTAATTTCATTCAAAAACAACTCAACTTATTTTGAAAACAACATATTATAATAATTAGATTATTTATATGGACACATTACAAATCAATAAGATAATATATGTTACTATAGCTCACAGTTACATTGTTTTTTTCATAGTTTTTAAATTTTTGCTCTGAGAGTAGTTACAACAGCCATCCTACAGGAATTAAATGTGCTTTGGATAATGCGAAATACCTTTTCTGTAGGAATTTTTTTCATGAAATAGGAACTAATTATTCTTTAACTTGGAAAATGACCAATTATCAAAAGTGGAAATGAAGATGTCAAAATAGGCTCCTTCTAATCTGTGTTATACCTTTACATGTGCTTTGTTGTTGTAAAAGGACTCAATGAAATATATTAAATAAAATTATTTTAAGTAAGATGCCAATTTTGTTAACTATATTTCTACTCATATCTACAAAGATCAAACTATGATATCTCCAAAATATAATCCATCTTATAACTCTACACATTGGAAGGCATACACCTTAAACAATGTTGGATGCATAGGCTATGCACACTAATATTTTGAACACATGGATAACAAAAGTTATAAGAAGACCTCAACCAGAGTTCTACATTTTTGCATAAATGAGACATGAGGATTGGATTGCACCACTACAATGCAATTTGCTAATTTTTACACTGTTCTTATTTGAAACAGACAAACAATAATACATATAAATGAATTTTCTTACTATCCCTCTTTGTTTAGAGATTTGAGACATCAACTGGCTTCTTTTCGATATTAACCCCAGTTTCCATTGTCCTCATAGCATAGTTTTTAGTCAATAATTTGCTAATACTTAATAACTAGTCAGCTACTGAGAGCAGTCTCCTCATTATTAGGTGAGAGTTTGAACACTCTTGCCAATCACTGGGCATTGTTGGTCATCGATTGAGAAAGCTCTCTTCCAGAAGAACTAAATATGACTTTTAGATGAATAAGATTTTAAAATTAACAACTTATCAATAAACAAGCATGCCCTATATGCAATTATTCATGGGCTAGGAATAACATATCAATGACTGTATTAATTAATAGCCGATCCAGCAGCTCATAAAATATACCCTTAGAATAAATAAGCACATTCCTTTATCAACATCCAAAAGTTGCATACATGCAGAAGCCTTTTATGAAGAGGAGTTCCAGAGGTTGAGGATTTTAAAGAATTCAAGAAATAAATACAGAACATCTTAAATTTAATAACAAAAGATTTGTTCAGAGGGGAATACTGTAGGTAGAAGAGTTATTATAAATAGATTGAGCGGGCCATGGGACACTTTAGACTTCCTAATGTTGATGTTATTCAGGTCATAGGGCCCATGTCATCCGTTTCATCTCCTACATGGATGATGGGGTCTGGAAGGAAAGTAAGTAAAAAGCAAAATTAGTGATGGCATTCAAAAGCTCTTAAAACATTATAGTAATGAGGCATGGGCAGGAATATTTTATTTATTTATTTTCTTTATTGGACTGAAGGAGCTGAAACAGCCACAGCTTTTATCAATTATACATAGATATATAAATATAATTACAAATTTAAATAAGAAGACAGGAAAAACAAAAATCAAATTTACAAAGTTCGGAAACATCAAATATTATTCTCAAAGTACTCCTTGTTATCATTATATGTATTTTTAGAAGGAATATTTTTAATTTTTTCTTGAAACCTTTCAGTAGAGGAGACTTGCTTAATGTCTTTAGGAAGTTTGCTATAAATAACTGAAGCAGAATTATATGGGCCTTTTAGGCCTAGGTTCAATTTATAACCATGAATATATTATTTCATCCGGGTATCATGTTGAAGGGAAATAAATGGGGATTAGATTTAACAAATAATACACAATGAAGGATGTAAATTGAAGGAAGGGTGAGAATGTGATACTTAACAAACAAGGTTGTGCAATATGTCCACAGGGGGACCTGATATAACACCTTTATGACCGGTTTTTGATTAAATAAAACTTTTTGATAATATTTTGGCATATTATGATATCAAGGAGTACTTTGAGGATAATATTTGGTGTTTCCAAACTTTGCAATTTTGATTTCTGTTTTCCCTGTCTTCTTATTTAAATTTGTAACAATTGGTCATGGTTCATTAACATTTTATTGTAGCTAACAAGGGAGGCAATGGAATCAGAACAATTAAGAGTAATTCTTATTATGGGTACACAGAAAGTTATTAATTGGACTAGAAATTGCAAGATTATTCACTCATAATAGAAAGTATGAAGTTAATGAGAGGGACCTTAAAGAATGAATTGACAAAAATATTAGTGAAAATCTTCATATGGATCCAAAACCTGGTACATGAGGAAGGATGATGAGCATAGATTGGTGGCTTTTGAGATGTGGGTTTGGTGATGGAAAGTGAAGGTGAGGTGGTCAGAGAGGAAAACAAATGAAGAAGTGCTGATAATCATAGGGGAGGAGAGGCAATTATTGCATGAAATCTGAAGAAGGCAGGAAAGGTGAACATGGAAGGGGTACTCAGAGGTTGCTGAAGGTTGTGATGGAGGGTAGAATGTTGGGTAAGAGAGATAGGGGTAGGATGAGAGAGGATAGGGATTTTGGTGGTGGGAAGTGTGTGGATTTCACAGAAGGTTAACTTAGGAAGTAGCGGGGCAAATCCAACCTGAGGCTCATGAAAAACCTGCCTTAACCGGAAGATTACCCATCAATCAATGAATATAAAGTAAATAAATAATAATGTAAAATAAGGAAAGGAATTGTGAAGCAAAAAACCGACATAGAAAGGGTAGTTTGGAAGATGCGACCGTTCTCCTCACCTTTGCGTGGTTGCTGTCATTTCCCGGGTGGGCTGGTCCCCGGTTGGCAGGGGACTCCCCCCGGCCCGACGCCTCCCTCTTTCCGATGGTCTTCAATAGCTCCCGGTTCGCCTGTATCTGGTCCTCCGACTCTCGCATTCGCCGCCTGGCTATCTCGAGCAACAGCCGCTGTCGGAGAACGTCCAGTGGGTTGACGATGGAAAGGGACGGCCCGTCGTTGATGCGAGAGCCCATCTGGGAGCCCATGCGCCCGGGACCGAAGGTCCCGAAACCGGCGGAGCTTCTCATGCCGGAGGCGCCCGCGAAGCCACCCCCGTTGCCTCCGATGCGGGCCCTCGACCCGCCAGATACGAAGCCGCCGTTCCTCTTGGAGCGGTGAGCCTGTGCCGAGAGGGGTTATGTGATCACTTGTAAAATAGAATCCGAAGAGAAGTATTTCTAACATTTTTTATGAGAAGTAAATATCTCTTCCAAGAAGAAACAGTTTATCACTTACATTGTCGTATGGTGCCCCATATTAGCCACAATGATACACTTATTTATTTGACACAAAATATAGTTGTTAAATTAGTTTTTATTTCACAGAAAAATATAAACACGAGGGGTTATACATACATGGCCGACCAGCTTAGCTTGGTGGATAGCGTGCGTGCCGGCTAACCCGACGCCGATCATGGGTTCGATAAAGACTCCGATCATGGATTTGAGTCACACCGAGGGCATGGGTTTTGTTTGTCCAGATAGGTTTTTTCTATGACTTGGAGAGGTGCGAAATGACCATAGCCGTCGAAGAACCCTATAACAACAATACTACTACTACGATCAGTTATATTTTATGTTATTATGGAATTCCACCACGTGACGGCCTCCTCCGTGATTTTATACTTTGTTGTTAATTTTTTTTAGTTTAATTTAAGTAGTAGTTTTTCTCAGTGCAACAAGTTAATGCATCTAACAGTCATGCTGTCTGAATTAAATCCTTTTTGATTTCTAGATTGGAAGGGCGTGTCTATTTCAACAACTATCCCATTTTCAGTAACTGGAGGGGAGGATAAATATTTTGGTCTGGGACCGCTTTTACATCTTCCTCAGCTTACGATTTCGACGTTTTATGCTTTTCAATCTACTATTTTCTTTGTCCTACAGTTTATTTCCTGCTTTCGCCAGCTACCACGAGCCTATGAGCGTATTTTTGTATTAATATACCCAAGAAAGATGAAGCTTCTGTAGACAATATTTTTTTATCAAACGTTGTCTTTAATATAATGGAGCATTATGCGAGACTATCAGTAACAGTGATACGTAAATGATTGGACGAGGAGGCTAACGAAGATCTAGGTGAAGATCAGTTCAAATTTGAGGAATACAGTGAGTCTCGCTATGCAATATTGGTAATGAGGGCATTAACAGAGTGGAATATATAACATAATTTGGATGTATTTATTTTCTTTGTGCATTTTGAATTGGTCAGAACAGACGGAATATTACAGAAAATATAAGCAGACTGGAAGGATAGACTTTTAATCGGAAACTATATTATTTAATCCGCGTAAGTAAGGATAGGAATCGAAGGGTAGAAAGGGTAAAAGACAGGGAGGGCATAAATTAAAAGTGGTAAAAAACTTAGGTTAGCATCTTAGAGGAAGATGGAAATATGACCAGTGATATTAAAAGAAGAGTTTGGTTAGAATTCGCGAAAAGAAAAATTTTCATGCAAAAACCATGGTAAAGACAGCTGTGAACATTGCTGTATTGATAGTAGCGTTGTAGGGACCTGGAAATTAGCTACTGAGGAAGAATGATGAGCGTAGATTGACCGCTGTTGAGATGAGGGTTTGGCGAAGGATGAATAAAGTATCAAATACTCAAAGAAGAAAGAAAACGAAGCGATGGAAATGGTAGGAGAGGAGAGGTAGCTGCTTGGGCAAATCTGAAGAAGCCAGGGAAAGTGAATCGAAGGGGTACTTGAAGGCGATGAGTTGTCGAATGCAATATTGTAGGGTGTAATGATGAGTAAGAGAGGCTGGAAAAAATAAGGATTTAAGATATAGGGATGGAGGGTAGGAAGTTGAAGAGGCATTTGTCGTAGGGCGGAGCAAGTTGGGACTCTGTGTAGTAGGTTCATGATGAAACCCCCCGACAAATTAATATCATGTCCTGCTGCATCAAGTATAATGCTCCAAACGAGATTTGGGCGAAGGTTATCGGGCCTTTATAAAATGGTTTATGGAATCATCAAAAACCAGAAGACCTCCGAGTCCCAATTTATCGCGGTCGTGGACCCAGACGGGCAGCGCAGCGCCGCCTGTGGGGAACGCGCGTGGTCCGTGTTCCGAAAGCCGGTCTCGGTGGGCGCGAGGGAGCCTCGGCTCGCTTCGCTACCTGTTCTGCAATGCAAGTACGACGCCTCCGTCTGAACCTTTCAATTGAGCAGGGGACTGACTGTGTCGTGCACCTCTCACGTCCTTCGGTTCGAAAACGGTGGAACTATGGACTCTGCGGACCCCCGTTTGACGCGGTACTGGCTCCAGGAAGAAGTCGCGTGAGACCCACTCACTCGAGTTGACTCTCGGCACATCTTCTTCCGTCGTGACACTGAGGCCAAGAGCGGAGAGAGCGCCCTAGCCCCGAGGCGCGGCGTAGCCCGACGTGAGACACCGGACCAGCTGTCGCATGAAGTCGGAGGCGAGTTCCAGCCGACTCCGCAGTCTTCTCGGTGGTCGTGGATGAACACAAGTGTACTTGCTACGTCGGCTGTCGGGAGATGGCGTCGCGACGGCGAGGGCGGAGGCGGCAACTGGGAGGAGCTCTCGGCGGTTCGCGTCCTGTCGTGCAAGGTAGGATATGATGGGTGGGATTTTCACTTCCGTCGAATACCGTCAACCCGGATTCAACTGCCTCCCTCGTGCCACCGTGCCCGTCGTGATGAGTCGAATACGAAGCCGCTTAGTGCGTCAGTCGCAGTCGGTCAAATAAATTTAATGTTTTTGAGGCCTTCTTGGAAGTATTACCGCGTGTCGTCGGGAAAGTTTTTTTGGGGGGGGGGGGTGCGAGTCGACGGTATGTGATCGGCAGACTAATTTCCTCGTGGTGGACATTTCTACGAAGGATGCGCAGAGACACGGAAGGTGGATGTGAGGTTTTTACGACGACAGAAATACTTTTTGAGAATCTTCATGGGCAGAAAGGCAGTGAGAGACTAAGAGAGGCTAAGCTCGTAAAATGTGTGCTGAATGAATTATTAATTTGTATGGGATGAGTGCGTTAGATAATATGGCATAATCTCCAGATACTTATTTTTTTATTTCGGGAGTAATGAATACTAGAGGTTATTTCTTTGAATTGTTCAAAGATAACTGGGGTTGAAACAATTACGCTAATACCTGGACTGGCAATAGTTGACTTATATTGATTCACGCGAAACGTGTGAGCGTAGTCGTAGTCCCACAGCACCCATTACGGGAATGATAAAGAATTTTCCGCTTCTCCTCCTCGAGGTGAAATGGTCGCCCGAATGTGCTCAGTTTTATGATTTATGATTACAAACTTTGATATTCCACATAAAAATTTTTATGTGGAATTTCAAAGTTTGTGTCTCATTTAATCATGAAGCAGTTCCACGAAGTCACG
>WURS02039020.1:0-11323 GCA_011762765.2 Rhinocypha anisoptera
ATTGTGGAAAAACCAAGTGTGTCATTTATCTTACGATGAATCGTTTCCACCAAGTAACGGCCGAAAACAACATCCATACAAAGAATATAAGATCAAACTGAAAACGTAGGTACACATTTATATTTCGTTCGTTCGGACTTGACTAACCTCTCAAAGATAATTGATGGATTTTTAAATGAAATGCCACTAAGCGTATAAAATAGCCGTTCAACTATAAGTATCTTTTTATTAAAACATGTAATTGGGGTTAACTCCTTGTGTTAAATGAATAATTATTATTACGTATTGCAAAATTAAATAGCACTGGAAATCATTGTCAATGGTAATTTAAAATGCATGTAAGTGGTAAATTTATTATAAAGTAAAATTCACAACAGATGGTCAAGAATCAATAATCTACACATATATCCATGAGTCATAATACGGAATTCACCATACTGAAAAATTTTTACACAATATTTAAATGCAATAAGCGGTCAATACAATTTGCAATTATAGGATAAATGAATTATGATAGGCACTCAGAAAACATTTCTGCAGCAGAACTATTTGTATATTCACTTATGACTACAGTATGAAGTAAAAGTTCATATTTAGTAGAGATTCGTTTTTGGAATAAATATTTTGCTTGGATAACAATTGAATGTAAAATGAAATTAAACGTAATGTTTAGAATTTAATAGGAGATGAAAACTTCTATGAATTTACTGACCGTGTGGTTGAATATAATTCATAGCGTCGACTGATAATATACATAATTTATTCTATTCATGCACTAGACTTCAGAATGCATAACCGTAAAGTAAAAAAGATGCATACATTTGGGAGATTATGATTTTCGGAAAATAGTTTTCAATTAAAAGTTTTATAAATGATTATAGTTTCCAATCTATTCTAGTAAAAATACTAATTGTCCTACTTAAAAAGTAACATGTTAAAGAATAATATGCCTCCCGCTGAAAGATAATCACTAGGAATAAACAACTGAGCAGCCATATTAAAATTTCACCCCAATCATTCAATTTTCAACTAGAACAAGGGCAAAGCTGATTAATTTTACTCTTGAGGGCTAATTTGATTTTTAAGAGTTGAAAAAGACGTGGAAGGAAATGGAAATAGATCATTCAAAAATGCTTCCCCTTACGAAAATTTGTCTTCTCAAGCTTTTAATGGCTCTTCGACCCATCTCTTCCATGATTATATTAATCGGATTCCTCTAATAAAAAGAACGGAAACCACATTTTTCTGATGAATTCGGTGAGATATTTGCCTTGTGATATCAAGAAAAGGTATTGATCACTGTTTCTTCTCTGACATTTCCTGAGATCGTGTAGCTTAGTGTTCTTTGTGTTGCCTAAGTGAATTAGTCCATGAAATTCCTGTTTTGCTTTCATCACAATACGTGATTATCTCGGATTTATAACGTATTTTCATTTGGGATTTAGACATTCAGTACTTTATTTAGGGTTTCAGCGCTCCCCTCAAATTTTATCACTTAGTTAGACATAACCTCTGATAATGTATTCCGGAATTTCACAAGAAGTGAAACATGACAACATAACTTCCTTTCTCCATTCCACGGAACTAAGGGGGGAAAAGAACTTAGATAAGGGGGGTAGGAGAACTTAGATAAAGATAAAAAAGAAACAGGTGACGTTTCCATGGATTTTTAATACCGAGAAGGTTTGGTTAAGGGGGAGAAAGATAGAAGTCGACTGTTTGGAAGGAGGAAGATGATATGAGTAAGTATATATGACATAGAGCAAAAGGAGTTTATTCTGTACGTTACTTCTATTCCTTAAGGCTCAACAAAATGTTAAAATCAGAGAATATAAGGGAATCTAAACCTTGCCGGAGGAAAAAAATGCGTGGAAAAATAATTATCAAAATAACAGAGGTATTCATTTCTGAAATCCCACGAGAAACTCTTATGCATAAATACTTATTAAAATAAGACACATTTTCATCATTTTCCTTATCGTGAAGGAAGTTTCCATGATAGTGACAAAAGCAGAGTACGAGTATAGGAATCAAATTTGTATCCTATTGTTGGCCTATTTTCTCAGCCTACCAGAAAGGAAAAGAGGGAGAGAGAGATGGAGGGAAGAGAATTTCTGGGTGATTTCCGAGGGATCAAGGCGAAATACATGTTCCAGTTTTCTTGGAAGAGGGTTTATCTCACAGGGTGTCAGGCGAAATCGTTTCCTTCCCGTTGATAAGCAGGAAGGGGGTGATGATGGGAAGTTCAGAAGATGAGGAAAGAGCTTGAGCGCGGGTAGAAAGAATGGAGTCCTGAGCTGAGAAGGCGGAAAATGAGGACGGGAAGAGGGAAGGTAGGATGGAGGGACCGGACGAAATGAGAAAAAGAGGTCGCAGCTCATTTTAGAACGGTCACAGCAAAACGCCCTCGTCAGACATCAAGATTTTTTAATTCAATTCGTTTATTAATTGAAACATCCGGGCCTCGACGATGATTAAATCCACCTACCAATCAAGCTTTTAATAAAAAAAACGGTTGGAACTTTATGAAAAATATTTGATTTATGAGTTCCGAAATAAATTCCAAGATTTTCGAAATCCGATTAAACAGCACTGGTCTCCGATTTTTTTTCCCGAGTCGCGTAACCTCACGTGATAATGGAGCTGCATTTTGTATTAAAAACATTGTTTCAATCCAAGATTATCCAGCAAAAATCGTTAAAAATTAGTAACCACCGGGGAATTACTTTGTACTTAGCATGGGCACATATAATTGAGGCTTTTATTCAAAGGATGTGATTTATATGATTAACGAAAGGCAAATCCAGATGAACTTCGGTCCTTTACAGAATAATACACAGACGTGCATTATCTGGTGAATTGTTGAGTCGACAACGATGGGATAATTAATGCCAGTCAATCAATGGCGACGGTCCATCGCTGAAACATCGACATTCCATTCGTTGAATTCGGTGGAATACTTCAAAAGTGGATTATCATAAAACCAATTATAAACTTAAAAAGGGTGACACCTACTTCAATTGAAATTTCAATCCGAGCTTCATATGCTCAAAGATACTATCCATCCAGACATGCAGTACGCATCAGTAATAAAGATACTCTTAATTATGTAAATGTATAATTGTACTTTATATTCACTTATATTTTTTATCTGATTTACCTGAATTACCTTATTAGAAAATATATTAAATCAATTTGATTCGAGTCATTCCAATTTTATACAATTTGAAACCGTTTGAGGGAGCTATTTCCCATTTAAGTCGTACAAAATTGGCAATATTGCTTGTTAAATAGACTAGACTAACAAGAATTATAATATTTGCGAAAAAAATGTTTACTAGAAATATAAAAAATGATCAAAATTACCGATTTGCAGCATAGTGGCCCATGTTAAATTAAAGAATTATTTCAGGCATTATACCTATAAGGAAATTTTCATATTTCATGATTAAATCAGTACGGCCATTTTCTATTAAAGTATGTTTTAATAGCATACTCTAATAGAAATTTATGGAATTTATAAATATTACATGATTTTATTAAGTAACCTGGTTTAAAGGTGCTTCGAACGGAGCTTTTACGAATACGTATCGTCCAACGAGTATGTGCTCGCTATATTCAGTCAGCCAACTTCCGCGAAGGAGTGGAGATGATATGGAAGAATCATTTAAGTGGTTGGTGAAGTAGGCGATCAGCATGTTGATAAACAGGTCGAAAGTATGCGTTGCGGCTTGTTTATAAGAACAATCAGGCTGAAAATAATAAAAGATTATCGGATATCCATAGTAGAAGCGAGAGGAATAACTTCATATTCTAGGATTAGGTAATATGATATATACCATATTATTACTTTATTAATGCACCGACTCGCCTACAGCAATTAACTCGAGTAATAAAATTTCCACATAATTTTATGCGTGATAATCAATTATCAAAATGGTCAAAAATGCCCCTTTTGAGTTTTCACGAGGCGATCATTGAGTTTACGAAAAGGGGAAAGCAATAAAGATACCTAGGAGAAAAAAGCGAATTTATCTAAATTAGTTTCCTCAGAAAAAAGGGAATTGGTACCATCAGCCTTAATAAATACAAATTTCCAGTTTCGCAAAATCAGAAGATAACTGAATACTAGTAACTTATACAGTAACTCCACTGAGTACTATCAAGATATTTTATGATGATGCTTCATAAAAAATGGCATATTAATTTTGATGACAGAGAAGAAATCTGCCGGTTTATTAATCTTCAAAACGAAAATTCCCCCGGAATCACAGAAAAGAATTACGCTCGATAAACCTCCTTAATCATTCACAACCTAAACAAACCATATTCCTGCGAATTTATTAAAATTGAAAGCGAGTTAGGCTGACTGCGTTGGGGTAAATCCAATGCATTCCTTCTTGGTCGGATCCCGATCCCCGGGAGTCACACATACATTTACTTTCATGTTTCCTTCTTCTAAATCTGTTTTTGCTGCCAGTCTGTGCACGTGTGAAGGCTCGAGTTGATTGCGAGGCGTGGGAAGGGAGAGAAAGGGGAGAATCTGGTGGTCGAAGAGTGGGTGTAGGAGTTAGCTGGTGATATGGGCGGACATAGCAGGACATGGCAGTGGAGAGCGAAGACGGATGAGGGCGAGAGATTTGAGTGGTGTAGATGAGTATTTAAAAGGAAGAGATTATGACGAAAGGAGAGAGAAATGGGAGTACGGGGGGCCGGAGTGAGCGAAAGTGGAAGACGTGGAAGGAGTCATTTTCTCGGACGGAGTCCTTGATGGGCGTTGAAGGGTAAGAGGGAGTGAGGAGCGGAATAGGGGAGGAAAGCGACGGAGAAGTTTCTTGGGAAGGAAGAAGCTTCGTGGTGTTGGGAGTGGGCATGTATATACTACAACTCTACCTTTAGAGAACGGCGGGGAGATATTTAGGAAAAATAAGAGCTTGGATGGAGTATCTCCGACAGTAGCAGACAAGAAGAAGAAAAATAGAGAGGAAAATATTGATGACGGGAGACTAACAATATACTGATTCCTCTAACACTTAGGCTTATCCATTAAAATAAGATAATGTAAGGACTAGCTCATTAAAAGTAGCAGCAAATGAATACCTCTTTAAGTAGTAATCCCTTGAAAAATAACTTTTAAAACTACAGTAATAGAAATAAAGCTGTAATGCAAAGATATATGTTACGGGGAAGACATTTTGTTGCGAGTATGCACGGATATATCTAAATGGGCGAAATTAGGGCCACCTTCATCTCGTAGAGTGTCCCTTACTTAGGTAGGTCGACCAAAGTTTGACAGACACGATTGGATTTCATTAGTCACCTACTGTACTGCCTTCGAACTTGCATGACTGTGCTACGACATTATGTTTATTGAATGTTATTTGTACAAGAACCAACAGGACTGAGTTAGATTTGTGTGGAATACGAAGTACAACCATGTGTCTCTAAAGGTGAGTCATTTTTTACTATATAAATCACAATAATCACCCAATAAATATTGTTTGATAGGTGAGGGTAAGGCTCGCCTAGAACTAACCCTAGATTTACACGTCACGGGTCCACGGGGTGGAGGTGCTATTCCTGTGCCGCCTGCCTTTTCTCGGGAAGATCTGGCACCAAGATAAATTTTGAGATGTCCATAGACGTCTACGGATCCTGAACCTGGACTTTCCATTTCGTACCCAAGCAAAGATTAGTACCCACTAGGCTACCGATATTTTAGTTATAGTAAATTTAGATCTTAAATGATCATATTCCATACCTTTATACCTAGCACATGAAAGAAATCTAATTGTGAAGACGTTTACTGTTCGAGATGGGATTCAGGTCCTAACTGTCTCTAGAGTGGCTAAACTTAGGGTCAATAAACAGACGGCGGCCGGGTGAGCCTGGTAGGTAGAGCGCTGGCCGGCTAACCCGTCGTCGGCTAACTCTGGCTAACGTTGCGAGTTCGAATCCCGACCAGGGCATGGGTGTTGTGTTTGACCAATAAGTTTTTCTTCATGATATGAAGAGGTGCGAAACGACCATAGCCGTCGAAGCACCCTGTTAACAAAAATACTATTTCCAATAATATGATCTACAACTTGGTTTCATACATTTGATTTCCTTATGTACACAGTATTTTACATACTACATACATATTTATATTATTTACTTACTACATACATTTTCTACAGCAAATTTCGGGGCAGAATATGTCTGGAAATCTTTCCCCAGAATAAATACAATTTTAATACTCCCATGGGAAGAGGCGAGTTGACCTTCATCATTTAGACTAATTTTGATTTAAACAATAAAAAATGTCCTATATACTTAACAATAAGAATTATGCCCCCGGAGAATTTTTTTCCAAAATATATATAAATTAATAGAATTCACAAATAAAAAACTCAGGAACGACATAAAAAAACTCCTTATATATTCACGTGTTTCTTTCCATGTTCGAGATAAAAGTTCTATTCACCGACTGAGACAGTATTTTAGCATGTTAGTCCCTGGTCGTGTTAGTGGAAAGACCATTGCAATGTGGTGACGTTATTACTATCCATCTTGCGTTACAAGCCGAACCGTGCCAACAACAGCCAACGATCCACCATTGCATATTCCTTGACCAATTCTCAATGCTGTCCTCTTTCAACTCTAAATGATTAATGACAGGAAGTCCTGAAAATCGAGTTTATATTCCACCTTACGAACTTGAAATGTGTAAGAATGATATGTTTAAGCGGCAAAAGTACTAAAATAGTAAAAAAAAACACTTTCGCAAAACAAAACAGGAAGGGACTAGGTGTTTTTATCTCTCTGTAGGATCCCAGAAGACAGAATCCAGATGGCGGATGCGCAAGAAAAACTTTTATAAGCTTCAAGGACCGATTACGGTGATATTTCGATGAAGACCTCAAAGAAAGCCGCGGGGGAGTTGTTTTTCATTATTCCGTAGGAGCAAAATGGATGGGTGGAGAGAAAGGGAGGGAAGGGGACTGATGTAGTGAGTGTTAATAAGTGTCACGCGGAGCATGGTGGGGTTTCTGTCACACTCGCTGTGCACCAGGGACTGAAGGGAGGGAGATGAGGGAAAGGGTGTCTGTATAATGGCGGAACGGAAAAGGGTGAGACAGGCGAGAATTGGAGGAAAAACCAAGCAGCAAAAGTTTGCCCAAACTTCGTCAAAGGATGGGAAGCGAGCAGTAGGAAGGATCGAGGTGGTATGAAAGGGGCTTGAGGGAAGATGACGACGCAGAGGCGAAGGGAAAACAGATGTGATACCCGGGAAAGAAAGGCAACACGGAGGAGTCGAGGAAATAGGAGAACGCTCTTCAAAGGCATTCCATTGAATAAGAAGCGGCAAGGAAGCTCAAAGTGTAGACAGCAGTCTATCCTCGGGAAAACCTTGTTCCGCGTCACAGACCACGACTTGCAAGGTAGCGTGCTGGAATAATACCGTGAAACGGAGCTCGTGTGACAAACCAAAGGAGGATCCGACAAACGGAAAACATGACCGTCGAATCGACATTCCGAAGTTTTGGGGCGATGAAAATTACTACAGCGGATTGTCATAAAAACAATTACAACTGCTTATTCACCCGCCAGGGATGAATGGTTTTAACTACGTCTACATGGGAGATGAACATAATGGTGGATTGCCGACGGTGAAAATAAAAAAAAATGAGTAAATATCAATGGGTAAGTCACTCAATTTGGTGCAGTAACATGTTCCATGACGTCAATTACAGTTAGGAAAAGTGGCCTAAATGTTAGTGATGCTTCCAAGGTGTGACTGACAGTAAAATTTGAGATTTGAAAATTAAATCAATACAATGAAAAAACAATTTGAAAATTAAATCAATAGGTAAACTTTCGATCATTATATATCGTAATTACATAATACATATATAGCATAATAATAACCACAGCAGGAATACTTTAATGTAACAGCGCATATAAATATAACGCAAGATGAGAACAAATCAAAATTTTTGCGATCAAAGGAATTTCATCTATACTTCTACGAGAACAACGTTAATCGGGATAATTCGAAAGCATAACATTTCTACAATTGGTATTACTGACCACTAACGGTGAGCGCTGTTATTATGAATAAAAAAAAGATTTCTATTACATGCTACAATCCAACTCATGAAAATGGAACTTATGCTAACTAATTACCAAAGATTTACTTTTCTAAAGACCGCGAAACCTGATCAGGGGCTCTAAAAGTTCTTACAAACCAATGAAGGAAATGTCGTTCGAAGTAAGTTTAAGTAGTTTCGAAACTGATTCTACAGTGGAATTCGGTAACGAAACACCAATTGTGGGAGAGGCAACTTGAAGCCGCAGTGATTTCTCCGCAGCAGAGAAATTCAAATCATGGCTTATAAAAAGATGAATTCCTACGAATTCCCAATATGAAAGCAATTTCATGGTATAGAAAATGTATCAGTATCGGAATCTCTAACACTTCTCCCTTTAAGGCCTTTTGTGCAGCTACTGTTTTTAAATGGGACGTTCATATTTGAAAGCAAATTCGTTTTACTTCAAATTGGGGAAGGCAAATGCAAACATGAATATCTCTAGTTATTAAGTCATTTGCACCAAACGAAAATTATTCGCCCTATCAGCGGGTTAATTGTCTCAGAATTGTTTTTGCTTTGAAAGATAAGAATTCATCACGGCCTGTAAGGTTCGAACTGAGTAAATTTTCTTCTATGAAAGCAGCGGATTGATGAAAGAAGAATATACTATTTATTTCATAGTCACTTCAATTAAAAAATACGCCTTTCTCTAATGTTGTCAAAATCTCCTTCAACAAAATCTCTCTAACCCAAATAAAATCGCTCGACCCTGTAGCAGATCGGAAAGTTTGCTTATTAGTCCGGTAATGTGCTCGACACACAATGATTACCGTTTACATCAGTTTCTTAAAAACGGATCATTGAGAAAGTCGTTTTGTTTAAAGTTTTAACAGACCAGAGTGAAAAGTTTACGGATTGAATGGGAGTCCTCAATTTATACTTGGAAAGTAAGGCAAACTTCTGTGGGAATTTTTATAGTACCACTGAAATGTCAACATTGACTAAGAAGTATATTTAAAAACTAGAGGGAGAAGGAGAAAGAGAAGAATCGGCACTTGCTCCCCGATAAATCCGACGAAAGAATGAGATACCATATAAAAACCAAACGTTGCACGGTTCAGTGTGATACAGGATGATCGCCGTAATAGGGATAACCTATAAAATTGAGAAAGCAATATCTATGGCAAACACTTTTGAGAAAATTAAAAAAATATCTCGGGATCAATGAATTTCAAAGCCCACAGATAAAGAAAATATGGCACTTTTTCTAAATTTCCATCATGTACCTACGCAAATTCTCACAAAATAATTTAGAATATTGAGTTCGAAGACCATAAAACGAACAAAGCTAGGTTCATCGGGCATTGGTTTCTCAGAATGTTTTATCGTTAAAATTGTGTATTTCCACAATAAATTCGCCGAACTTTGGAATCTTTCAAAATACTATGGCGAAAAAAATTAAAAATATTGTTGAGATGCAGGAATTCGAAAAATGAATTAGGTGAGTCACTTGCTGTCCATGCGATGATCTTTCTAATAGATGGCGACGATTTGAAAACAAAAGCGGGGAATGGTTTACGAGCTATTCTGAAGTATCTGGAAGCAAAACCACTTAAGACAACTATCCACCGTACAATGGATCACATTTCAGTCTAAATTGCAACATTTTAAAGTCCTATGTGGGATATTCTTACTACAGAAATAAAAGAGGAGACAGTACATTAAAAGCAAAACAAAATCTGAAATATCCAATATAAAATCAATTCAGCATGACGGTAAGTGCCAACGATAAAATATCAGGCTGGACCTTCATTAGTCGAAACACTGGCGGAGGGAATGATTTAAGCAATAAGGAAATGTATGGAGATATTAAAAGGTATTTAAACATAACATTTTCAGAAGGCGTCAGATAAAATTAAATCCGAAAATTATTTAGAGAACGTCGTCTACATGGAGAGCAAGCGATGGAGAACGAAGAAAATTAAACTGAAAAGCCTTTGGGCACAAGAAGACGCGACCGGTATTGAAAAGATTATCATAAGAGGATGAGCTCCTTGTGAAGGGAGGTATTACGTAAATGAAATTTTTTTTACGTCTCCGCAGAGCGAGGATTATATTTACAGACAATAAAGTAATTGAGATAAGAGCCGGAGCACAGTGATGGCGAGCGAGAAGGGGATACATGCATGGGAGACGAGGGGACTAAAAGGATGACATCTTCTCGGGGGAGGATTAATCAGATGCAATAGACAT
The DNA here is from genome assembly GCA_011762765.2 of Rhinocypha anisoptera. Classification (NCBI taxonomy): domain Eukaryota; kingdom Metazoa; phylum Arthropoda; class Insecta; order Odonata; family Chlorocyphidae; genus Rhinocypha; species Rhinocypha anisoptera. Next base: position 10,329 of record WURS02039020.1, read on the forward strand.
TTATATTTCTGGCGAGCGTTAAAAAATTTTTTCCCTTGAATCAGCGAGCGCTCAAATTTTATTTCTCTCTCTCTCTCTCTCTTCCCCGAAAGACGGTGCTTTTTATTGAGCGAGGTATAAATTAAAAGGGCAAATGAAGCGTACTAAAAAGAGTATCTCGTTGTGAGATTAAGGGATTGAGCCAAGGCGGAATAAAACTTTGTGGAGCGGGGACTACCGGATGACAGAGGTTGGGGGCGTGAGTGGGTAAGGGGGTGGGGGGTGGCAAAGAGATTGGTCATCACGACACGCCCAAAATAGAACGGTTGCCAGGGTAAAGCTGAGGGATTACTGCACAGCAGACCTGCTCGTAATGCAAGTGGATCACTTTGGGGCTCTCCCCGGACGGGAAAAAAGTGAAGTCTTGCAGTTTTCTCCTTTTTGTTATGAATCCCTTCTCCCTCATTGGATGCTGAACGTAAAACTCACGAGGATCAATTTTCTTAATTACCACAAAGGAAGTCTCGGCGAACAATGGCTTCCTGGAATACAAACACTTCCCCCTAATATGGGATACCCTGTAACTGGTGAAATTTTCTCGAGATAACAATAGAACAGGGATGCTTTTAAGGAATTAAAAGAAAATATGCAATCATATTTTGGAATAATTAAACGTCCGGCGAATACGCTTTTAATACTAGAACTAAAAATACAACGAATGAGTAATGCACGTACACTGAAACTCGGCACAAAAATAATGCAGTTACATAGCTGAAATTTAATTCCAGAAGGAAGGATATTTTGAGTTCACTAATTAATGATGACTTCACGATACAATGCTCCCGGAAGGAAAATAAAAGAAAATATATATTGTGAGAATTAAAGCGACTCAGTCCAGAATGGGGTATTATGAAAAAGGGCTCGTTAAGGATCCTTTTTAGGATGAGCAAGGAAGAAAATGAATTTCAATACTGAAAATGGTATTTATAAATTCTTTACTAATCACGAAATCAGAA
>WURS02039031.1:0-11322 GCA_011762765.2 Rhinocypha anisoptera
ATCTCTCTTGGAACACTCATTGATTCATGCAGTTGGTCTGCTTCAATCTGCCTCCAGCACCTGCCTCTGTCTTTTCGGCAAAGATTTTGAACTTTTGAGTATTCCTGGGTCCTGGGTTTAGGTCCCACCCAGGACTTGGGTGTTGCATTTGTCCAATAGGGTTTTTTCTATGAATTTAAGAGGTGCAAAATGACCATATCGGTTGAAGCCCCCTAGAAACAAAAACACTACTACTACTAAACAAACAGATATAGTATGCTTAAACACAAAATCATCACAAGGCATTAAACTTAGGCTTGTTTAACAGCAGATCCAAGGTGTGACTCCTGCAAAGTGGACTTTACTTAAGTGACACACTTTAAATTAGTCTAATCGTTTTCTTTCTTTGCCTTGCATAAGCATCTCTTTACACCTGCACTCTTTGATGGTGTTTGACCCATTTCAGTTTCAACAGTAGTCTGTGGAATCATTTTAATTGCTTTCAACACTCTTTTACCTTGGCTGCTACTTGGCATACTTTGCAGTCATTAGAAAGTATGCTCTTTGAGTTAATGACTTTATCATATAGGGTTTGATAAAACCCCACAGTATAATTATGTTGTTAATAGTGATTAGTGCTTATATTCATCAAGCATTCAACTTCAACTGTATCGATGTATGCATCAAGTCCCCTAGCTGGGAACATAGTCGAACATAGGTGAAGGTATATAGCTGGTAGAAGCTCAACTACATTGGAGGGACCTCCTTAAAAGTAGGAAATTTCCTGAAACACCTAAGCATCAAACCAGCATTCCATAATCCCAAAAACCCTAAATTCCTGCTCCCTAAAGAAAGAACCCATGAAAATTTTGGGCCAGAGAGGCATATACAGGCTTCAGTGTGGAGACTGTGAAGCAGCGTATATAAGACAGACAGTACAGAGCCTGAGGGTTCAAGCATTAGAACACAAGAGGGACTACAAAAAGGAGGAGGGGAAATCACAGTTCGCAGCTCACCTCTTAGCAGAAGGACACCGGGCAAATTTCATACCTGAGATGACTTTCAGGGAGACGAAGGGGATGAGAATGGATATATGGTAACAACTAACCATTTTATCATCTGCAAGGGAGAAAGAAGCCATCACAAACAACCACCTTTTTTACGTCCACTCCCCCCATCTTAGATCTTCCTCAATTGACCCCAAAAAATCCCTCCCACTCCCCCTCCTAATAGACCCACGCACAGACCATTACCCTCTTCCTCACCACCTCCCCTGCTCCACTTCCCCCTCCCTCCGCACAACCAAGTTTCCTCCAATCCTGCCACCTCCCCCCACCCCAACGGTTGACTATATATTTGCTCCAAATTTCTTGTTAACCTTGTCCTGAGGCTGCTACAGTGTAGTGAAACATGATGACCAATTGAATAAATTTATAATTTGTTAAATTTATATATTTTGTATATGTGGATTTGCAAAGTTTCCCCCATAAATTACAATGGAATTCCACAATGTATTGACCACCACCATCTCTTTCAACAGCATGTTAACATTTCTTTCCATGGATGGTACTGCTTTATGTTTCCAAACCTTGCCTGTTGACAACAGTATCCAATCTTTTCCGAATATAATACCAATATGGGCAGATAGCATTTCTTTTGTCAGTGCATTACAATATAGTCACCATAGAAGTGTGTGGGTCATCTCTACAGTAAATTTTGCTAAGGTTTTCACAGGATCTCAGCCACAGAAACCTCTTTGCCGAAATTATTATGCACATTTTGCCGGGACCCTATCTTCATGCCATATCTCACTGAGAAAAACTACAGCTGTTCGATTCAGTGGTGGCATTGGTACAGGATGTGGTAGCTCAGTGGGTAGTGCTTGGCTACTGATTGGGGATCCAGCTTCAAAGTCCAGTAACGTATATGGACAACTCCAGATAGACCCAAGCTGAATTATTTTCTGGGTACCATATCTTTATAGGAAACCTCAAACAGCACAAAGAAAGGAACTGGCCCCTCTGTTATTCTTCAAGTATTGTTATATGTTGATCTCCCACTTCTCTTCCTCCTTAGGAAGAGGAGAGGATGGTCGTTACAAAATATGGTATACTCTCTATACATTACTCTGAGGCTTTAAATGACCACTATTACCACCACAAATTAAATCCTACGTTACATTCAGTGAACGTAAGAAATGTTCCATGAAATTCAAAATAGCTCAGCTGTGTATCAATGGCACAGTCTAAACATCTTTAAGGTTTACACTTTATCAATGGCAAAGCTTACCAATTATTTCCAGAACCTGGGTAATGTGTAACTTTAAGCTCATCATCAAATACATCACCAATTTTACTTCTTTTTAGTTGAGATATAACGCCGTCTTCCATGTCAACCAAAATGGCCTGCAAAGTAAAATTTTTGTACTCTCTTTGAAACTCTTGTAATAAAAAAACTGCAGTTTGCATTTCGTACTTACTTTTGCTTTGATTCTTCTACGTCTTAGCAAATCCAAATGTTCATATTTAGTTGAATCAGATCCTTGCAAGTTCCAGAAAAAGCTACTGGAACTTTCATTATGAACTAATTTAGCAAAGCGATCCCTTTCCTTTGCAGATTTACTCGAGTGGCGGGGTGATATATCGGAATACTTCGAATTTTGTATTCCGTATTCCTCTAAAGCTAAATTCCAAAACTGGCCCCCGATCTGATTCCCACACTGCCCAACTGCATGGAAACAATACAATTAAAGTCGCAGGAGAATCCGTCAAATAAGTAAGTTTACCTTGACAATATGTAATACCTTGAATCACTAAAAAGTCGCTCATTTTATAGAAACGTATCCAGTGACAAAGGTAAAATTGATAAACCGGAATAGGTACTCAATAAAATTGCATGCAAGCAAAATATTTCAAAACTTGGCCCTAAACGTGCCTAAACCATGCTCAAATTATGTTCCATGAAACATATGAAGTGTGAAATTACTGAAAACAATAGCGGCTGAAGGCGGTTACTTGCCAGTCTTGTCAGTATGAAAGTGATTACGTTATTTAGCATTTTTGGGGTTATAATGGCAATAGATTATTTGTGACATTGTTAAAGAGATAAGGAGAAACAACTACGAGCACATAGCTTGTAATAGCACCGAACTATCACCACAACAAGTTAGTTTGGGATTGGTGTATTCGAAAATGGCTGATGCCGGTAAAACATTATGCTATTGTATTCTTTTCCCATTATTTATTCCTCAAATACTAGCGTTAAATGGTAAGCATAACGGAAGGATTACGTAATTTAACCAATTTTTTACTTTAAATATTGTTGTTTGTAATCAACCATGCAATATTGGCGACTGACCAACTTATACAATTTTACTTTTTCACGACTAGTTCATAATTTGAATATAGGAGATAAATTTCATTGCTTAAGTCATGGAGACAAAAAGTTGGAGATATATTGTTACTCACCTCAAGCTAAAACTATTCTACAAATGTGGAGAACTGTGTCGGTGCGTATAATGTTTTGATTTTTTGAAAGATCTCATTCCTACTACTTTTTTACTAACAATGTTAATTTTCCATCCTACCTTCAGGTTTCCATTTCCATCCCTCCGGATCAGTACGAATTTTACATAGGGCCTACTCCGACGGATGTATATAAGCAATATGAGTCCCATAAGTTATCTTGGAGCATAAATCTGTTCTCGTCTAAAAGCCCAAAATTAACATTACACCCTTTTAATGGATCATGTTTGGGTGTTTATACCGATGCTGAGTATTATGCTCATTTCAATATTATCTGTAAGTATATCTTCATAATATTTTGATTTTGCATGCTTTGATAATTTACTAATGCAATTACTGTGGCAAATACATGCATTTAACTATAAACAAGTAATACCGTCCAAAATAAAGGCACATTTAAATCTAGAAGTAGGTTATAGAGCATGGTTTCTATACTGGTTGCATTACTTTAACTAATTTAATTACATTCCAAAAATATATTTAAAATTCATTTGATATGGGTTTCCAAGTTGATACTATTTGGATTTTAGTAAGGCATTTGATAATTAGTACTAATCAGACGACTTCATATGATATCTCTTGGAAATCACCAAATTGGTTTATTACTACCTATATATAGTTACCTATATGATAGAAGCAGATCGTGAGGACTAAATAAAATTTTTTCAAAAGAATTCCTTGTTACTTCCAGGGTTCCCCAGAGATTACATTTAGGTCCACTTTTATTAAATTTATTTTTAATGACATTGCAAATATAAACAAACAAGTCTCGTTTCTCTTATTTTCTGATGATAAAGTTACAGTATTATGAATATCCCTTATTAGAAACTCAGACATTAAGGATTTGGGATTATTTTTTACTTATTCCCTGAGTTTTGGTAGAACCAGAGATATTATATCAAAAGAGTTAACAGGGTTTTGGGATTTATTTCTCGATTCATTAGGGACTTCCATGATATAGCCGGAAAAGAGTACCACACTTGTATTACCAATATTAGAGTATGGCTGAATTGCCTGATCACCATTTTACATGCCATATTAACAGACCTGAAAACATTCAAAGGAATTTTGCAAGATTGTGCTTGCCTAAATGTGAAACTGATGCAAACACAATCCATCCATCCATATCATGATAGAAATTATGTAGCTGTATAAATTGTTGAATAATTTGGTATCAAGTCCTTATGCATCTGACTTAATTTCTTTTCAAACTTCATCTTATGACATTAAGATTCGGACCATATGTTATAGAGAATTTCACTGAAGAAATTACAGGTATAATAGGGAAATTACTAGAATTTTAAGGGAAGATGTCCTATATGTATTGTATTTTTGCTGTCTTTGTGTTTTAATTATCTTAATTGGGTAGTTGTCTACACTAGTACAAAAAAACTAGGAGCACATCAAACTTGATGTGCATCATTAATAGGGATGCTCTCATGATTCAAAAGGGGAAATAAGCTCGGTAATTGTGTACTTTTTTACAAAAGGTGAGCTCACATTTTCCATAATTACTAGAGGAAGACACGACTTTCACCAAAGAACAACAGTAGGTTTGATGTTGCTATTATTAACTGATAGAATTGATTTTTTTACCCTCTCCAAATATCTCCAAATTTTATGCAGTCTTGCTGATTTCACTGCAACTGTAGCAATTTTTAAAAAGTTGAAAATTAGAAAATTTGTTGCTTTTCTAACATTATTATGATCATCCTTGAGTTAAATTCAAGAGTTTTTACTTATTTTTCTTTCATACAAATTGTATTAACTTGTTATGACTTCTAGACCAAGGCGTCATTCATGTTCCAAATTACCACTTTTGATCAATTGTCATTGGTCCATTTATGACATAACTGATTGCCGTAGAGAGGACTAATATAATATAGGAAACCCTTAGCTTAGGTGTGTCAAATGACCAATCTACCCCTGAAATATGAATGGACATTTTAAACACAAAGAAAATGCAAAGGAGTTTTGGAAGAAAAATCCATTGACTCTAGTACCTTAAATCTAGAAGGTTGTGTACAGTATCCTCAGTATTGGCTGCACTACTGATGATTAATTATTGATATATGTAGTCATTGCCAAATGCCAATTAATAACCGAAAACGAGTAATAGAGCTGTAAATTAAGTTAATAGTGGTAATCTTATGACAAGTATATAAAAACATCTCGTGGGATTCCCAGGTGGATTTCTTGTGCAAGCATTGGACATAATAAATTATTTTGTTACTAAAATACATATGTGTTTTTGTGTATTACTACAAAAGTTATGATGAATAATGCAATGATGTTACAGCTTATGGAAGATTTCATTGCAAGATTATGCAAAATACTTTAAGCATGCATGTTTACCTAAAAATTATTTTTTTGTGAGATACTATATCCTTTATTTGTTCATAACATTGGATTTGTAATCAGCTAGGACATTGGATATTTTGTCCAACATTCTGTAATATTTCATTTTTTTAAATGTTTTGCTAACTCGTCCTGAGGCTTTGTTGTTTCATAACCTGTATGTATGGTATGGTAGATAAATGCGGTGGGGCATTATTTTTCTAAAGAAAGAAAAATAATTGTCCCCCACTTCACAAGATGCAGTCAAATGTAAATTGACAGAATGGATCTTTTCTGTCACCTCTTTAACAGAAGCAAGTTATACTAAGCCTAAAATGGATCAGATGTTAATTCTTTCTTTAGAAATAACTTAATAAATATTTTCACAAGAAAGAATAAACTTTTACTTCCTCAGCTATTCATGTCACTTTAAGAATAGGAGGTTAACTATGTTATGTTTTTTCTAGTCAATACTCTTTATTTGAAAATATTCAATGTTATTTGTGGTGTTATTTCAACTGTAACATAAGAAAGAATGATGAGCAATGAAATGTTGATGGTAGGCCAGTAGAGAATAGAAGGATTAATATTATCAAGAATTGTTCTGAAGGTCAAAGTAGAAGAAGATTGCATTGCCTATCTACCCATTCTCATCTTACTCCACTCACACCCTGGGCTAAATCCCTTTTTTCCCCTTGACCATCACATAATTCACAGACATTAGAATCCATTAACAATCTCTCTCAAGACCTTCCTGTTCTTGAATTATTTGCCACCACCTGAAGGTAAACATAAAAATTATGAACTATTACCAGATTATATGCATGTTTTGCAAAGTATATCTGCTACTGTTACATGAATACTGGTATCAAATGTTCTTATTTTGATACAACATGATTTTCATGCATTTAAAGATGGATTTTTTTCAGATTCATCACCACTCTTGGTACTATGATGCATGATGATATATCTGCATTAAAACACACGTTCTGGCGAAGACTATATTCCATGGATTGGTGCTGCGAAGTTTTCGGTGCTCCACTGCATCCGGTCTTTTGCTTACCAGCAAAGACAACGGATGTGGTAGAGCACCAAAAACTTCGCAGCACCAATTAAAACTCACATTGGCTATAAGAAGTGGTGTTAATATTGATCAATGTTTTGTTTTTTGGCTAATCCCTGAATTGTTGACTTTGGTGCAAATCTATAACTACAGTCTTTAACAACTCCGTTATGATTTCTTTAATTCCAGGGGTAGACTTCTGGAAGATCCTAATGATGGCTGGTGGTATTTTGCTCTTTGTTTTAGCACCAAAATTAAGTCACAATGTGTTCTTTTACTACTTGTGTGGAATGGCCCTTGGAATTAGTGCATCTTTCCTGTTTATTCTCTTCATGTTTAGCAAACTTCTACCACGGGTATGTATATTCTTGTTGCTTGAAATGAAAGTCGGGATGTAAACATTGATGAAAAAATTTAATTAATATGAGACCAAGTGACTATCTCACGCAAGGCTATTACATGCACATAATACAGAAAAGTGTGATTAAGAGCTTATTGTCATGTATGTAAATTTTGTGATGCATATCATAAAAGGATGTGGGAAGTATGTATACATAGTTGAAAGCCAGTCATAATGATTTCAAAAACAGAAATAAGTTTTAAAAATATCCTATGTACCTGGAATCCTACATAATACAATGTACTTCTGTTTGGAAGCCTCAGACAAATTGATTCAGTCAGCAGATTACCTCAGGAAAATTCTAACCGATGGATTACAGTAATGACTTGGCTTTATATAGGTATGAATTATAATTAAAATAAATTTTTTACACTTTTTCCTCAGAGGCCTGCCATGGTGATGTTTCTAGTTGGAGGTTGGACAGTGAGTGTCTACATGCTTCAGTTGATCTGGACCAATGTTCAAACTTTGCTCATTGAATATCCTTCATTTGTCATGAGCTATACCTGCATCACTGCTTTAGTCAGTTTCATTGTTTGCTATCGCTTTGGACCAGTTACTGATCCACGTAGTAAGAATCTAATTAAATGGGCACTACAGGTGAGTGATGATGATGATCTTAAGGGCCATCTTTTATTGTTAGTTTGTTTTTCAAATATTTGTGGCCACACTTTTTTAATGAGTTTAAGAAAGAGAATTTTAAGCATTATTGTTCTGGACATATCAGTATATGTAAGGTATGTAAAATTTACACCCCATAAAAATTATCATGGCTCATACCACTGTTTAAGTATTTTCATCTGATTCAGTTCATAAATTTTAGACCCAAATGATATAAAAGTTTTTGGGCTTCTCCAGTTCTATTCTCCATTCTTAAACAAGACATACTGCAGTTAATCATAAGTGTAAGTCAGTCAAGGGTGAAGTGTGTCAGGTTTTTCAGTTCCAAGATTGGAATCCATATCTGAAAAAAAGGACCACTCCTTTCACTAGGGTGAGTCTTCATATGCATTGAAGCTAAAAACACCTTGGAAATACTTCTTTCAATATTTTACTTTTAGCTATCTAGGTTTTGGCACTGATATGTGCAAATTGTTGATAATCTCTTTATTCAAACGATGTACACAGTTCAGCAATTAAATAACCTTACATTTAATTTAAAAAAAAAGATTCAAATACCATCTGTGAAGCAACTCATTCAACACATGATAATATCTTTCATCTGCAATGCGGGAACAATGTGAGGATGTGAAAAGCATGAATGAAAATTTCATTCATTTCATCTAGTTGATTAGAGAACATTCTTAGGTAAACGACATGAAACGAAGCAAGCATTAAATACTTTTCAACCTGAAGAAGGTTCAAGTGAGACAAAAGAATTATTGGGAAAAGTGTATGGTGATAATTGTTTACCTCCATATTGTATCAATGTAGTGACTCCATAGTTACCATTAGCATAGATATTTAAATGAATGATATTGATTCTACAAGTACCTTGAAAATCATTGGAAGTATTATGGATGTTATAACAATGTCACAGTAGTGACTGTGACACTATTAGCAAAACTCTGCAATTATGCAGGTAAGAAACTATGCTATTTGAATAGTTTTATTAGAGATACAGGTTTTCAATGAGAACATTTTGTTAAAAGATATGATATTTCATTTAAGTTTGGCACTCACACATTCATTATATCTGGGTGGTGTCTGTTGTTCCAGGCATGTATTGTTCCCTCCAAGTTTCAACCTTAAATAAACTTTTCATTATCAAAACAAGAATGTATGAATCAGGTAATCTAATAGATTTCCCTTTCTATACCTTCTTATTTTTGTGTGTTTTGTCACCACAGGCATCTTCTCTTGCATTAATATTTCTCAGCACCGAATTCCAAGAGGCCGCTATTTCTGTAATAATCATCATGCTTACTTTATACAATTTCCCATCTTCACTGGTGAATGCCGGAAAATCTTGCTGGTAAGTTTTTGTCTTTCATTTTAAGAGTTGAGGTCCATGTTGCTTATTCATAGGAGTACTCTTATTTCACACTTGAGCTTTTTATCTTTGGATTAAGTAGACATTTCTTTCTTGAAAATTCAGATTTATAGTTCAGGCATTGCTCCATATTTTATCTTGTTAATATATTATTGGCCATGGTAGCCCAGAAAACAGAGTACTTAGCTATATGAATGGGGACTCCTGGGTTCATATGCTATTGATACTTATGGACACCCAATTTGATTTTATTTTGTGTACTAGATTTTCTGCAAATTACAGGGGTTACAGGAAAAAGAACCAAACTTCATTCATAATTTACAATGTGTGATTTTCACACACTATAGAGGCAAGTACTAGTCCCTCATCTATTTAAACCAACCTTTAGATTGAGAACCTTGGTGGGTTTAGGAACGTGGACTCTATAAAAAATGGACACATTTTATTCATGTATCAGAATACTGGTTTGTTCAATTTATATTCCCTCAAGTGCCTCATGGAGCTAATAACTTCAGTAAGGAACAACTTATATGTACATAGTTTTTTCTTAGGAATGATTATTTTGATGTCCCAAGAAGATTTTATCAATTTTCCAATAGTGTTTTTGCCTATTATTTATTGTTAATCATAATAAAAACTATCTCAATCTGGTGAAAGGAAAAAGTTGTTTTACATTTTTTAACACAATTTCTTTTGTTTTAATTTAAAGAGCATAAGAGTTGGCAGATCTATTGATAAAGAATTGTTCCTTATATTGCTTAAGTTTGATGCAAATAGGTATCTTTATTATAGTTTTATCAGGACACGAGGGTAAGACGAAATGAATAAGGACACGTTATGTAGTTGAGAGTTTATTAGAATATCGTGAATGCACAATGGTGGCGCAGCTGACGATTAGTATACGCAACACTGTTTGCAAGGAGGTGCGAGGTAGACTATCTTGGTGGCAAGTCTGCTTCCTTGTCCCTGCCAATGCTGCCACCTGGTGAGGAGATGAACTCCGAACAGATGAGGTCATAAATGGTGGCGTGAGAAAGAGTCTGCTTCTGCCACAACACCCCCTGGCAGTGGTTTGGCCTGCAGCAAGAAAGCAAAAGAAAATTTAGGTTAGAAAATTCACAAAGTAATGTGGGAAATAGACCTGTCAGCCACTATGTTTACTCCATTCTGGCTGTGGAGCTGCTGTGGGCTGCTTGTCGCACCCCTGGGGTATGTAGGGATGCTGAATCTCCGGTCTCGGTGTCTGTGGGGTGTTGTCCTCCAGGAAATATGCTGGTTTTAGCCGGTCTACTGACACTGTAGACTCCTTTCCTCGAATTCTCACTCTTAAGTACTTAGCCGATCTTTGTACAACCTCAAAGGGGCCATCATACGGTGTCTGGAGCACTCCATTTGCAGCATCATGATGCACAAGCACATGAGATGAGGATACCAAGTCATGGTGTAGAAATGTAGTTTTCTCTCCGTGGCATACGATGGGCGAGGGGCGTAGCTGCTGCATATGTCGTCTGAGCTGTGATGAAAAGTTCAGCTGGTCGGCAGGCCCTTGAAGGCCTACAGCCCTCCCGTACACCATCATGGCTGGCATAGCCTTCAGGTCGTATTGCCAAAAAGCACCCATGGGAGGGCATCTGACCAGCTGTCGTTCGTGTGGCACATTATCGCTGCCTTTAACTGGCGTAAGCTACGGGGTGGTATGCTGTAGTGTGAAGGTGTTCTGTGCTGGACAGCTTGACTAATGCCTGGAATATGGCAGATGTAAACTGCGATCCGCAGTCAGTGGTGATTCTGTGAGGAACTCCAAAGTGGGTGAACCATCCAGACACCAGCATCCTCACCATGATCTCTGCTGAAATGTCTGGAATTCGGTCCATGACAGTTAGACAGCGGGAACCGTTAGATTGAGCCATGGGACCAATGATATTCACATGAATATGATGGACACATCCTGATGGGAGGTGGAAACTTCCAATAGGGAAGTGGACATAATGATGCACTTTGTACCCCTGGCATTATAACCAGGACC
>WURS02039042.1:0-11322 GCA_011762765.2 Rhinocypha anisoptera
CACTCCCTCCCTCCCTCCCCTACGTTCGTGGCACGCACGACTCGGCGAGAATGAAGGGGCTGTTTTCCAACCTAACGAGGGAAATAATGGAGGCCATTGGTCCCTCGGGCGAGTTTTTGAACTGCCGAAATTATTTAACGAGAGTAATAACTGACTCATATCGGCCTCACAAACCATCTGCGACTCCTTCCGAGAAAACGTGAGGGACGCGACGAGGAAAGAACAAAGTGAATCGGAAAACGTCAGATCCTCAGGGGTTAATGCCAAAATGGGTTCTCCCGAAGGCGATGAGTTTCTCCGATTCGGATTTCTCCACCACCGATCACGTGTTAATGAAGTGACCCATGAAAAATCGACTTGATACTCCGAGTCGATGACTAAAGATGTGAGAAAATTTGTAATTAACACAGCAATCCATATCGCTCTCAACTTATGCTCTCTTTCATCTTGTTTTTAGGTTTTGAGGTTTATTTTCTCTCTATAAGAAAAGATGTACTATATAAACATGGAGATTCTTTCTTCCATTCACTGTACTCCGACTGCGAAGAAAATTCATCAACGCCTTTCATAAAATGGAAAAAGCCAATTTGTACCACTGACACAGATGAAAATATATCTCGCGCCAATTGTAAGATATTTCTCCCGGAACATAAATTCGGTAATATGGTTGTCTGAATATAAAAAATTAGGATCAAATAAAAGAGCAGAATTAATGTATTTGTCTATCTCTTTATGAAAAATTGTAAACATCTATTAACTCAACTTAATATATACTTTTAAAAATCTACGCTGCAAAAAAATCTAAATCAGTTAAAAGATTAAGTAAAGTCAACTAAGACATCGGAGATGGCATAATATTCCGTTGGCATTTTTAAAGTTAAACGTTTCTCTGAGCTTTAAAAACGCTCAATGGGAAGATATTTGACTTTCTACTTAACACAACACCATGGCGCAATTCAACTTCTTATTCATTGATCACTTGCACATCTCATATTCCTAGTCATAAACATCTACATTACAGAATTTCTACATAATTGACGACGCTAATTTATTCTTAATTATATAACCTATATTTAATTAAATTGGTGATGAATAGGTCTGGAAAAGTAGTGACAGGAATATATCATCAATTTATTACTAATTACTATATTAGTTTGTATAGCACTTGCGTCTTTTTTTGACATTTTTACCTGGGATTGTGGCTAATAATTGATGGAAAATGTTCAACAGGTTGCCCCAGTAGATAATGAGAGATCACAAAATAACTGTTATTACCATATCCTGGTCATATTCTTGGGCAACAGAACTTATATTCACAATATATTCAGCATAAAACGAAAAAAATATGTTTTCGTTTTTTTTGTCATAAACTGAGAAGAAATTGATGTAGACAGATAAGATGCTCAGGATGAGAGTCGTTCAGCATGCAAGGATGTTATTCCAAATACTAACGAAATGAGAAGACAATCGATTTTGGTATCCTTATTTTGAACCATCTTTAGGGATTCTAAAAGGAATAGAAAAGTATCTAAATAAATTTATCTAATTCCTTTAGTGATAGGAGTAATATTTTTCACTGGCTCGCGGAGGATATCCTTTTGGCGTGCTTTGAAAATTACAGTTTTACTATCAGGATCAAAATCTAAATTTCAAATGCTCATGTATTTACACTACAAATGAAATTCTGCCAAAAAATCTATAGATGTTTTGGTAAATTTTAAATTAAATTTGAACATAGTTACATCAGAATTACACACGTACCTAATGCACATTTATGTACTCAAAGGAGATAATCTGATTACTCCGGTGAAAGGGATAGAAAGATAGAAGTATATCATATAGAAATTGTTTATTCCTCTTGCTATAAATCATAGTACAATCTCTTTTCCCTATCATTCAGTTGTGGCACCCTTTATGCTTATAAGACATTGTGAATCGTTTTATTTGTTTAAAATTGCTATTTAACGTTTAAGTTTCATAGCATTTATAAAACGTTATCAATATTAGACCGTATTTACGTTTATTAAACTGAATCCTGTAACTACATTGCCCTTAGTTTGATCAGTAATTTATTTGATCGCATTTTTTTCGTGAAAACCAGTCGTAATAATTTACATTGATAAAGTTTTAGTGCCAATGCAAATAAAAATTAAGATTCATCGGATTTAATCAAATAATGTTGGCTTTATTAATTAGTCAGTGATATGGCGCTGGTTGTAAAACTAGGCCGATATATGTATTTATGCGTGAGAGTAAAAATCATTAATCAAATATTTACGGAAAATTTTTATGATGCCACCTCATCAACTTTAGATATCAACAAAATAAAATTTGGAAAGGTGTTTTTTCGAATGTCATTCAAGAACAATAATCTAAGTTTATTAACAATGTTTACTTAGAAGGTGTTTCTAACAAAGCCTGATATTCAATACTATTTTTAGTGTAGGTCAGGAGTGGCAAAGTGTTGGGGACACTGGAGTAAAATATTTGTAGAGTAGAGAAATCAGGATGTAAATAATCATGTGTTGTGATAAAAATCCACCATCCAGAAATATCTTTGGATTTTTTTTCACTGAAAACAACATAAGTTCCGACTTGACCGAAAAACTCAAAATTAAAAGTTGTCACTTCTGTTACTTAAATAGTTTAAATGTCCTCTAAATCCAAGAAAAACCAACTTTCCGGGAAACATGCTTTTCTTATTTTTTTTGTGAAGAATCACAGAACAATAAACGAAGACATTTCAAGAACATTCCACGAATATGAATCTGAATATTACCAACTCCGAAAGGGGGCCACGATATTTTGCCCCTTTCGCGATGAAACTGAAGTCGCCCCCCACTGTCGGGGAAACTATTCTTACATCCTCACCACTGAAGAAAAATTACGGTCGGTTTCTGTGTGCAGGAAGTCATGGAAAGAAGAAAATAAGCACGATTCTTGCTCTAGACGTCCCCCCTCCAGACCCAAGCCGGGTTCCTCGAGTTACTCTCCCGCTGCATTCAGTCAAGTGTGAGGAGTCGCGAGATTCGAGTTGTGCCAACTTACGCCTGGAAACAAGTTCACAAGCAAATTATCTACTAAAGGACGCCTGCCCAACGTGCTTACCCACCGTCACACGCGAAGGAGATCAGGTTCCTTCGTAAAAATATTGAATTAAACACGTGTGCTGCCAGTAAGGCTTCAACAGCACTTAATGCCTCTCTACTTTTCGTCCCTGCCACACATAAACTTGGCTCATAGCTCCTGCAAAAGAAAGGAAGCTCCGAATAACATCCCATATCGCTCACGAAAAACGAAACTTTTGTTTTTGCGATAACTGTAAAAGAGAGACACCGCGGTTGAGAGGCGAAAATCTATTGACATTAAAAAAAAAATAGTTGATTTTTCGAAATTATAGTCTCCGGATGATGTGGAGAGATAAAGTAAAATCACAAAATAAAAAGTACTCGATTTGAAATTATCCTCGTTTATTTTATTTAACAGCCGAGTACGTAAAAAATGTCAGTATTAGTACTGTTACATTGATAATAGTTTGAATGCATGTTAAAATTAAATTGAGAAAATATGGACACCATTAAATTCCGTATATATAGGTCCTTTGTAAGATATACGAGTAACGTAAAATTAATTATAATTAGCGGCTTGTCTTAACTTGTAAATACTTGATAAAAATGCTCAATTAATTCTCCACATTTCAGTAAATAAAAAGAAAAATTGATCATTTTGAGTCGTGGTTCCTAATCTAATATGCACGTTTGGTCCCTTGAGAGTAAAATTTACTTTCTCGGTTGCATCCACGCTACTTCTTCACTTTCTCGGTTGCATCCCAGCTACTACCTTATATACATTACTAAGGACTGAGTCAACCAGTATCTGAGAGGATTTTTCCTTTGCGGATTTGCTGCATTAAATTACTATGCCATATACTAAAAGCTAATCTAAAAGCATCAAAAAAGTCAGACATTTTATTATTTTAATTATATTAGTTATTATTATTTATTTTTATGTATTTATATTTAAATTATTATATATATATTATATTATTAGTTTTCATTCACAAGTATATCTATTAACAAATAGATATTAATCATGACCTTAAGAATTTGTATCTTATTATTTTGATTAAATTTTTATATATTAATGTACATAATTTCAGGATAAGAAGTTGTTCAAATAAAAACCATGAGTTCAAAAATTATGAATCAGTCAAATATTTCATTATCTGTTTTTAAAGACGTTAATTTTTATCATAACTGAGGATATTACTAAGAAAATGCTAATGATTATTTTATGTCGCATCGATATTGCGACGAGACAAATGGAACTGAGTCCTTGATGCCAAAGTAATCCACGCACAACTATATCCTGTACAATTTATGGACTGCTTTGGATAGTACTTTCTATGTCAACTCTCTGAGGTATGCAGGAAGAATAAGAAAGGAGAGGCTTCAAATTTTTACCATCTCTGTATAAAAAATTCGAATAATGAGTCGATTTTTAAGAGTGGAAGAGAAATTATTCCTTCCGGTGTCTCATATTTACTATACGTATATATTTATATACATTTTTAAATATGAGAAATATGGATGTTTCATTTTTTAAACTTTCTAATTGTTAATCTCTACGGCGGAGAAGCGTGAAACGTATTTCCCAATAATAATGATTATATCAACTGTACTGAATAACTTACTTTATAACCGATTTATATAAATTAGTTTCAAATACTAGAAACTTTTTATCAGTGAAATCAGAATTTAGAACACTAAGCTTTCACAAACAATTGCATAGCATTGGAAATTGGCATGGAAGAAAATTGAGAAGTAGTTCTAGCTAGTGTTCATCTTTTGCCTTATGTAATAGCCTGACATGATAATCATTAGACGTTCTTTAAATTGCTATCTAAGTTTGCGAGATCTTTTCTGAAATTATAAATGCCAAACATTTCCTAATTTAACAATTTTATTTCAGAAATGATGCATATTTCCTAGTTTAGTTTCACTCACATACTTTATTTTCAATGGCTAACAAATGAAAATTTTCTCTTCCGAGACCACACAACGTTCCAGTGTAGACTGCTGTGGAGGGGGACATTCAAAGATAGAGTGGAGGAAAAACAGTTGGAAAAATAGCATAGCCTCACGTGGGGGCACCGCCTAGCCACAGATACACAAACATCGTAAATTTAGCATATTTCTAGGAGAGATCTCACAACTGGACGACACATAAAATGAATATTTGCGCTACATTTATGGCAGGGGTTAGTAAAAATTGTTAAATAAAATAAAATAATACTACGTCCGTAGTAATATGATTTGTACTATTCTAGGAGCAGTCATGCAGCAAGGAGAGAAAACCTCAAAGGCAATTAGGAGCAAGATATGGATTAGTAATAGTAATAATAGTTTATTGCTTTCATCAGACAAGGAATACATATCCATATTTAAAAGCAGTAAGTTCTTAAAAGCATGGCATAAAAATTTGGCCATGCACGTGTGCAAGTTGTAGATCGACCACGAAAGCGGAAATCACTCAAGATAAAATCATGGTTACATCAAAGTTGAAGCAAGTGATTTGAGTCATATTTGGACACTTGCGGGTGCATGTTCTCCACCATCAAACTCCCGTGTTGGAGGTGAAGGCTATTTTTATCTCAGCCTCACGTTATATAAATAAAGGCATGGTTGTGTTTTATCCCTTAAGCGGCTATTGGTACAAGGGAACTCATTATAAAAGTCCTTGACGTGAGTCTCTCACCGACACGGTCCACCGGTGAAAGATTAGGCACACTCATTATCGTCTTAAGGCCAATAAATAATATTATCATCACAAAAGTAACTGTAGACAGGTAATTTAGAAAATAAGACAGAAGAAACACACATAGCTCAAGAGTAGCGTTGATTTCAACCCAATATTGCGGCTATTTAATGTGATGGAATGCCTTAATCGTAGAACGAAATAAACGTACCAATATTAAAAAAGTGAATATGTGATTCAATATCGAACGGATTCTATTTCATTGCTTGTTTATTTCCATACTGCTAGAGCATTCTAAACGTTTACGTGTGCAATCAATTCTAAGAATTTTATTTATTTTAGTACTTTGGCAATCCTTATGCTATCTGATAAAAAAATTCTGGATAGTTATTCAATATATTGGATGAATTCATGAATGTCTGTACACCATTAAGTGCATACAATTTTGACTTCGTTAAGATGAAAAAAATTCTGAACGCCAAAAAATAAATGATTAGACTTAGAAGAAGAAGATTAAGACTTATTTTTTCATTTCTTGTATAATAGGCATATATAAATGATTTTGTGATTCCTTAGTATTACTTACGTCTCTTCTCCAAGGTGACCTGAGATTGACTAAATCACATTATCGATGAATAACTTTCCGGCCTTATAATATTTTCGTATTATAACTCACGGAGAAAATCGGAATACAGAAAAAAATTTTGATATCTTAACCATTGCAAAAAGAACGCCCTCACCCTATAGACTTTCGCAAAGTAAAGAATATTTAGTCTTCTTTCTTAAATAAGAAGTGCGTAAAGATTTCCCGTAAAGATTTCAAATCAGAAATTGTAAAACTACTTTTCCAAATCGAGTACTTTATTCGATCTAGCAATATAATGGAAACTATTGAGCGATTGTGGTTTTTCCTCCTTAGGAAGGCAGCATATGGGTAGCATCTGCCCGGTTCCCATATTTCCTAGTCGCCTAATGCACACCATTTCATGCCAGTCATGCCGATATGAGTGACTGAGGAAAAAGAAGAGAGAATGCTCGCATACTGTCCGTTACTTCTTTGCGCACGTAACGTGTCGGTAATACATTCGCGCGAACCTTGACGCGAATTATATAATATCACTGTCATGTGGAACCTAACAGCCTCTAAATGCAACGCGGAAATAACATCTTACACTGCAGCGCGAAAGTGGTGCTGCTCAATGGTAGATTCTTAATCATTTATGTGGACTGAATGAATTTTTTCCACTTCCTTACATCGCAGGCGAGGTAAATAAATATAGAGTTACATTTCCCCATGGATTAATTTCGCCCAACCACCCCTCATGCAAACCACTTGGGCGTAAAAACATGAACAATTACTTTAAGTCTCTCGTTCTCTCGTGAGGTTAGTGGTTAGGTTGGATTTTATGGACGTTAAAAATTCTCAGGAAGTTATCCGCTTGGGATTCATGGGGTCAAACTACGCTGTATATCAAGACATAACATTCCTTTCTAAAGGCCGCACGGCTTCATGATGGCAAGGGTAGAGATTATAAGATTAGGAAGATGGATATGATATTCTACAGAAGAATGACGAAAATAACATGGGCAGATTGAGAGCATAACGGAAAGATTCTTGGAGGAGTGGGAGTAGAGAGTCTTCGGAAATTTATGGTTACCATTATCCAGAACATCAGGAAAGTGTACATAAAACTTATATATGGTGTTTACTTTTTGGAGGATGGCAGATAGCAGCGGGAAAGAAAAGATTAGAGGCGATGGAAATGTGGTGCTGCGGAAGAATGATGAAAACAAAATGGATAGACCTGGTGACTAATGGAGAGGCCCTTCGAAGAACGGGCGAAGAGAGAAGTCTATGGAAAACAAAGACAGGAAGAAGAGAAAAAAATACTGAGTATTATCGTAGACGCATTAGTTTTCAGAAGACGCGCTGGAAAATATAATTTAGGAGAAAACCATCGCTTTGGCCAGTGTGATTGGCAGAATATAGTGATACAAGTGATAAAAGACATCAAAGAATCAAGCTATCTAGGATGAAACAAATGACAGGGAGGCAGTAGTGCTGTTTAAAACAAATCAATGAATAACCCTAGGATATTTCGTGGATGACGATAAGTTGAAGTAAATGAATTGTATTTAAAGTCATAAATTAGTTGTATTATAGAGTTATAGTTATATTACCCATGATTATTCTGTGATTAAAGTGATTTCTTATTTTTCACGCAAAATGGTTTAATGTAGCAGTACAGAAAATTTGAGTCCATCGAAAGACAATACGAAGCGACTTTGAAGTACTTGAACTCCATAGTCAAACAAGACTGGGCATTAATCGCCAATGAAGGTTCAATATTACATGTTAGCACTATTCGACTGCTCTGAAGAAATCTTTACTGATGTTATTTATGGTCTTAAGACTAGGAAGAAAACTTAAATGAAATATTAAATATGTAAATTTGTAAATTGGTAATCAATTATTTTTATCACCATAGAGAAATGAATCAGCCCAGATATATTTCTTCATTTATTCACCAATAAACATTTTAGAACATAGCACTAGTTTTTGCACTAAAAATGTCATCACTAGCGAAAAACACATTAGACATACATATAAATTAACTAATGGGGTCTTTATATCCATTATATTATCCAGAGATAAATATTGATCTCTTCTCCTTTCAAGACGTGGCAGGACTTCCTTTGCTTCGAAAGACGTATCCCAACTTTAGATTCGTTTAAAAAGTAGGATATTCTATTCTTTATCTATCGTTATTTTTGTTGGCATGTAAATACAGAACGATGGGACGTGATGTGTACCACGAACGGCTTCGTCCCATTTTAGTCCACCGCTACTCCAAAAAAGGCCTCTTACCCATTCCCCGTCCACGCCACACCCTGCTCCCTGACACTCGGGTGTGAGGTGGGAAGTGTTAGGATTAAATTATGCACTATGATAATGCAAGGAATGCCAGTGGAAGAATGACAAAAGCCAATTGCACGGAGGAAGAACTGTACTTAACTCTGACTGGAATAAATCTCTGATTCTAAACAGGTGGCGCTGAGTCAATAGATTGCTCTATCCTAACTATTTCCTTTTCGGTTCCAGAAATAAATTTGAAACGACTCTGCTTTTTGCAACTTCCTTAGGAAGGGAGATACTCCCTTTTCAAATTCTTTACTGACCTTCTATCCATTTCTTCCTTCTCGTAACACTTGCAGCAAAGCCATGCTGTTATCCTCCCCACATACTTCCACTTTCCAATCGGCACTTTTAATCCTATCAACTATTCCAAAATTTTAATTTAATTTTATTCTAATTTAAATAATTTAATTATTAATTTTATTAATAATTTATTATTAATAGAATTAATATATTCTATTAATCTCCTAATATATTCTATTAATCATCAATGCTAATCCCCCTCTTTTTTACGATCATGTCTCCAAGGCGAATTGATAAATTACGACAACCCTCAAATATAGCTGTTTTTCCCATGGTTTTGGCTTACTAACCGACAGATTTTCCTTAACTATATGACATTTCACGGCTACTAAGGTATGCAAAATAACAAACCTTCACTTTGTAGCTGGTCATCTCATAAACGTTTGTTATGAGTAATTCCGACGGAAGTCTTATTTCTACTCGAAAATCCGAGACGTAAATCTCCACGTCGTCACTTTTCTGCGTGAAATCCCGGAGGATGATCACCCAGCGCAAGATCCCCTTTGGCAAGTGCAAGCAGTGATTTAATAATAGAAAATGGGGAGTCTCCGGTAAACTTGTTTTCGACAGCGACAATCCACGGGTTCAATTCGAGAGATTCTATTAAAGCAGTCGACTCAAGGACGAGAGGGAAAAGCAAAGAAACAGAAGAAGTCCAGTTACACGGCCAGATTGGCAGAGTACGCGCTAAGACACGTAAGCAAGGGAGTGTAACAATTCATTTTCTAATGCTTCTGAGATAAGCTCGAATACTAGCTCAAGATTTTTGAAAGGGAACGTCCGGTTATCATGCCAGGAAGCGGTAGGAAACGACAGCTGTAATACATTACGAAAATTCCCTCCACGCGTGAATAAATGTTTAAAATAAACATTGAAGAAGTATGATGCTAAATTCCTCTTTTGCAGATTTTACTTGATACTTGAACGGGAAACGATACTCACTAAAAAGTGAAATACTAACTAATGAATGTGATAACCTCACAAAGAAAAATTAAAGAAAATTTAGTTGGCATCCTTTAGAAACGTACATTGCAACGGTGATATTCTATTGCTTGGAGTAATAACGTAGAATACAGAGTAATCTCTTTAGTAAAGACTCATTAACTAATGGTTTTAAAATTATAACTACAAAATACATAATGTATAAAAGTAAAAATTTCGAAGGAAGAGTATTTTTCTTTTGTAAAATTCATTAATCTTGTAGACTGAATGTGGAATTCCAACGTCAAAAAATTTATATAAAACATAAATATTACTACCCCCTTCGGTATATACAAATTTTCTGAGAATGAAGGTGGGTGATAATGGAAGGGAACGTGGACGTAAAGCTCATGAAGAACCTCTAGTCTACAATCTGTACAGAAGACTTGAAAATCTAATTTGATTTATAACTTACATTAAATACCAGGCTTTGTTAACTAAAGGAAATATAATTTTTTAGATGTGTCCTTTGAAGAAACCACAGGAATTCCACAGGGAGTAACTTAATTAAGTCTTTCATGAAATTTTTCCGTGAGCGTACGTTAACCCTTGATTTCGCAGAAGGATTTCAATAGTAACATGCGCAACATCGTCAACTAGGAACGAATATATAATGCCATAGAAGCTCAGCTGTTTTTCTACATCAATATGTCTTTACCTTTACTTTATTCCTATGGAATGTGAGACTTATAACACTATGCAAAAATCACAACTGTTAATAACTATTATCAGAAATTAAAAATGATTTATTCTTTACATTTTACAAACATCTCCACCACTACCACAAAGATATAATGAAGTATAAGTAATTATTTATTATAATAATTAAAGAATACTTCAAATGTCATGAAGCTGAACGGTTACTGATAATACTCTATTACTCTCTACTATTCATTAAATGATATTCAACATAAATATCTAGCCTTATGAAACTACATTCGTATATCTTTAATGTAAATCAGTCTAAAAAAAAGGTCTAAGATCACGGAAAAATGACACTATGGAATGCTATCTAATAAATTTCCTAGAAGAGAAATCATAAACTTAAGTCAGCCCTACAATGACAAATGCCGTAGTAACAGCAGGCATAATGATTAGCGGGCTCATAGACCATTCCGTTAAGCCTCCAGGCTCGAGTCACGCAATGACTTTGGACGTGCTGCGAGTCGATCCACGCTCGTCAAGATCCCGCAAAAAGCCTACGGGCCACTAACTGTATGCAAAAGTAGGAAAAAAAAGACTCTCAAAACGAGCAAAATTAGAAAGGTCCGCGAGTTAATAGGCAGGAGCACAAGAGGAGTGTGGGAGATGGGGGGGGGGAGGGAGATAGGGGAGGGGGTCTTGCGGAGAGGGAGAGAGAGGCG
>WURS02039053.1:0-11322 GCA_011762765.2 Rhinocypha anisoptera
TAACCGAAAACCTGAGGCAATCAACCCGCGCTCTCCGTTCCAAAAATGGGTGAGCCTGGGATTTTTTTATTTTAAAAATTTCTGTCGTGCGCGTGTGTGTGTGTGCTTGTGCGGGGCAGGGTCCCCCCTTCCTCCCGGTCTCTTCCCAGTCGGTTGTTCGTCGCTTGTTCCTCCGGCGGCGAGTAATTTTTTGACGAGGAGGGGAGTTTATTTTTTCGCTTGTCAACCAACGAGGCGTAAAGATTGTGATATGTGTGATGCGAGATTGCGGGCGAAGCTTTCGGGCTGACGTGTCTTTCAGGTTTCCACGCCTGCAACCTGTACCTGTGCGTTTCCGTGACATTTTCGCTTAATTAGCGGGGCCGTGCGAGGTTTATTTTGGCCCTTGTCACCGGGTGTGTCACGTGAAATCCTCTTTGCAAGCTCTCAGTGTTGAGTTTGTTTTCGGCAACGGGAGAAATATTTTAACGTAGACCTCCATAAATTTGCTTAAAATTAAGTTTCTATCAAAAAAACAACATTTTTTGAAACCAGCTTGATTTCTCTTGATGTGTTTCTTCACTTCATTCCTTATATTTTTATATAGGGCCATAATTTGCTGAGTTTACTTGTATCGTTTACCGCATAATTGATTCTTTTCAATGTGTTCCACATTTTTCTATTATCTGTAGCATTATTCACGTTGTAATAACCGCGTTGAAGGAATCGTTCGAATTTGGATACATATCCATTTCATTCTCCTTTCTATTGGACAATTAAAGTATGGTACTCTGTCACGGATTTGGTGATTGCAAATATCTTTACCCATAAAAGCGATTTCGTGTAAATTAATGGAAATATATCAAGATTAAGATACAAATTACGTTGGAAAGAACAAATATTTTCAGTCTTTTTTTGTTAGTTCACAAGAAATAAGATAGTAGTATTTACGTAAAGGAGTTTAAATCGAAAATTAATAATGTAACGATGTGTTATCTTCGGTCTTTCTTTTTTACCTATTTTTTTATTATAACACCGTGTGGTCACATAATGTTATACATTCTTTCATTTGCAATTTATATTTACATATTTGTAAACAATTCGTAAACAATTCCTACCATGGGAGCTAAAATATTTCACATATTAGCTTAAGCTTCATTTTCATTTCTCGAGTATTAGAACAATTTTCTGTATGTAGATTTGAATATCTAACATTTTATGAAAAGAAGATACTAATTTCTTAATGTGAAATTTTTCTGGCGGGGGAATGTGTAGCTGTGAGTATATGTTCACTACATTTATTATTTTAAGGTATTCAATACAAGTTTACCCTGTAGAGAATTATGATATGCAAGATTAGTCTCATTTCTTAAATTTCGTCTATAAATATATTCATTTTGGTTAATATTCTCAAAAGTGAATATATTTTCAGTCTACCAATATGTAGCATTAATATAAAACTTATTTCTTTTGACAAATAATTATTATGTTCTCCATGATAATGGTGTGTGGTGAAGTAAATAAATATAATAAAATAAATAATATTTTGGTCAATTTAGATAGTTATTGGTAGAAACCTTTTTCATATATTGAAATTGATAAGCAAACGAATTCTAGTTACTGATATTTTAATAGAAAGTTATTGCTTGCTGTTCGAAAAAATATCTACATTAATAGGCCGTAAAATCGATATTTTAAAATAGGCATGATATTCAACATTTCTGGACGTTGATAAATAATTACTGGAAAAATTGATGTGTTTAGGGAAAACATTAAAGTTTGCGTTTTTCTATGAAAACGAATTTGCCTTGACGTCATTATTTTTAACGTCGACAATTTATACGAAGAAAAATATTACAAATAAGATTGATCTCATTTTAGTCTTGTAAATTCGTGAAAATTGCTTCAAGTGACTAACAAATAACTTCGCAATGTTATCTACGATGCATCCATCATGAATATGTATCCAAGATGAATCTTAGTAAACTTGAAATGTGACAATTTAATAAAAAATTCTAATGGAGTCTTGGCAATTAGCACCTAATCTGTGGTAGAAGATTTGGATGTCTGAGGTAATTAAAATCTTTTACAAATGATTTGTAATTATTGAATAAGTACGTTATGACATCAATGTATCATGGAATTATTGCTACAAGAGCCAAATTTGTTTTATCAGAATGCTAATTTTGGGAAACAATATCAAGTTTCATTTACTGTGGTATGACATTATATTAAAACGAAGCAATAAGTGAGTAGTGAACCAATCACAAAATAAAAATAGTAAGCCATGTGTTACATATTTTACACTTCATTTTGAACAGTTTTTCATACTGATCTCTATCAATATTTTAAACCAGATTTTTTCTCCTCGTTGACTGTCAACTTATATATATAAACATATGAGTAGTTATTTAAATTTATTTTTAATGATTAAAAATCTTCCTTATGCGAGATGCAAATGGAAATTTTATTGATAAAGGACGAGAGGGCAAAATGTTACAAAGCTGTGTTTTCATTCTGCAGAAGTTTATAACCTATTGAATTTCTTATCATTTCACCTACCATTCTTGTTTTAATACATGCGAGTAAAAGTCATTCATTATGCGTTATTATTTGACTTTTTCATAGTGTTAAAGTCAGTAGTTTGTGTTTTTCCTTATTTTAAACATTATTTTAGTCATTCAAAAACTAAGATCCTTAATATTATAATCACCAACAATAAATTCTGAAACCTTGTTTCACGTTAACTGCGGTGTGTTTCAAACCATGTAATTATTTTTTCTTTATGTACCTTTCAGGTGAACATTTGGTTATATAGATAACTCCCTGTATATTTTTCACACCGTTCATTTATTGTACAAGTTTCACACAGTGGAATCTATACTAATGAAACATTTATTTTTAATGTTCACTTAAATAATGTATCGTATGTAGCAGGAATATCTATTGTACCAAAGTGAGTTTATTAATTAAAAAGTGCGAAATCAGTTGAAGTTTGGTCTAGGTGAGAATGCAGCTCACCTTGTGCATCGCACCCTACACTGTGTTAAATTAACACAAGAAGGTAGTTATGGTTTCTTTATTGTTTGCGTTTCGAAGTGTTTTTTCTTTTGGATTTTTTTCTGTAATCAATATGAGTGTGAGACGTATCCCCTTTTCAGTAATCACAAGTTTTAATACTCTACCACCGCCTAACGTAGTCTTTCTTATAATAATTCAACATGTTTATTATATAGGAAATCATACTCGGCTCTACTATGTGGAACTCCTTCATGATGTATAGGATAAATGAAACTGTGCAATTCCACAAATAACACTTTATTACGACCGGTTTCGTTCACTTGGTGACATCGTCACAAAGTGTTATTTGTGGAATTGCAAAGTTTCATTTATCCTATACATCATGTTTATGATAATATGACAATATTTGTCAGTTGCAAGAACATCCTAATGCAGGTGGATAATATCTGCATAATATTTTCTTTAAATGAGATGAGATATACTACATAAATGAATGAGATATACTACATATGAGTTTATATTTTAGTCAACATTAAGGGTAAACGTAACCCTCAATGAAATGATAACTAGTACAAATGTGTTTCATGTCTTTATTTTATTTCTACAAAACTGAATTATAAACTTTGGAGCTGAACTCGGATGTGATATAACAATATTTGTAATCACCACTATATATTTTCATTGTGTGATTCATCAAAAATGTATTGATGCATAGTTACCAAACATAGCATAGTTGCATAATTGCCAAACAAAATGCTGAAGATTGAAAAAACTTTTAAGTTATTTCATTGAAAAAATCTGATGTTTATGCTAGTGGAATGCGTTTGTTTTTTTGGAAATTCCCTTTTCCAAACAAGAGGTTCAATAATCGTTCGTGGGTCTTGGTTAGTGATCATTTAAAAAGCAGGTAACCCGATTATATGCACCAATGGCATTGTGTTTAAGGTGGCACCGACTCATCGCACTGCTCCTCAGACTCGATAGCCTAACATTTGCAGTTACTCATCTATCGGTCCCTCTTTTCCGTCGTTATCGTTATTTCACGGACGAGAGGAGCCGTGGTGGGTGGACCCTCCTCAGTCGCCCATAGCAATGCCGTGGAGAACCTCTCTCTCCGGAGGGAGCCCTCGGTGTGGACAGCAAACGCCATCTCCTGACCCGACACCAAAACTCCGTCCCTCACCCATCCCCTCCGAGATCCCCTTCCACTTCACCCACTCCCCCATTCCTCCGCCCGGTTCCAAGTTCCCTTCCACACTCGACTTTCCCAACGGGAGGGGGCCCCCCCTCCGTCCCAGACCTTCTCCATTCCACCTCTCCACTTGGTGAGAGGGACGGGCTGGGCGAAGGCGCGCGGGGTGGAAGCGAACACTGTCACGCCGATTCCCTCTACGTAGATCCTAAGTTCGCTAACGAAAGCTTGAAAGTTCCACGTCGATAATCGAATCGATGTAATTTACGAGTCTGTCGATGCAGCGGTACCGCCGCAGGGAGGGGAGGCTTTAATTTTCAATGCCTCGTCCTCTGGCTTTTCCCTGGCCTTTAACACGTAATCTCACGACACTCGTGACTTGGGATGCTCCGTAAAGTATCTAGGCTGTGGCCTGATCTCATCTTTATAAATCGCGATTCAATTTGTGGAGGAGCGGTGATATGGTAAGTTGGGGGAACATCCCGCGGCGCCGAAAGGGCTGTAATTCCCCCCTTTGGTTCGCGACACGTACGCTCTTGGGTTGCACTTTATTTTTCTCCCTTCCCTGTTTGATGGCTGTAAATGGTGCGGTCGGGGCGATTGAAAGGATGGTGTGTGTGTGTGTAACGTCTTGGTGAGAGCATAGATAGACTCGCGTGTCGAAATAACTTGGTAGTAATTTCGTCAGTGATGGTAAAATTTTATGGGTTATCCTCCTCCCCTTTTGCATAGTTCCACCAAATGAGGGCAGTAAAAACCGCAATATTTATCGAGTTTGATGCCTCAGTGAGTGGAACTGTCTTTTGTGTGCCGAGTGTTGCGAAAGGAAACAAATGTATGTGCGATATAAGTTGAAAAGGAACAGAAGTACATCGACCAAAAAATGTTTGTGGCCCGTGTTTCGAAATACGTTTCTAGTTACCTTTATTTATATTGAATTTTTTTATAAAAATGTTTAAATCAACACATTCTGAACTGACAATGAATATTAGATGTTTTTATAATTTAAGTATCATGGGATACATTATGAAGATAATTCTTTGATACTACTTAATTCTCCCTCCAGAACCGAAGATTCATTTTCTTTTAATTTCTTAAAAATTTCAGAAGGGGAGAAAAGAAATTATTGAATAACTGAATTGAAGATGAAATGTAGGAATTATTAGATGGAGTGACTATGGATATAGACATTTGAAAAACATGCAAAACATTTTCCGCAAAAATACACATTTAGATGTTGCAAATTTGATTTTTTAGAAAATAATTACATAACAGTCACGCATTTCTTAGTAATCTAATTTTAGAAAACTCATTGTCGAATTTCTCTTTTAATAATGCGTATTAACCAATTAATTAATAATAATTTTATGGTTATGTATGAATTGAACGTTTATTTATGATTATTTAGACACAAATATTTTCTGTATGTATTTCAAATAGCTGTATGAGTAAGTAGTTTTAACTTAAAATGTATTACTTTTTATTTATTTATATTGAAATAAATATGCACCATGAATGATTAATGATAATGAATGATAATCATTAGATAATTAGAACTAATTTTAAAATATTTCTCTTGTGAATATTCATTTTTCAGAAAGACCTTTTTAAATCAAAATGTTTTTACTATACTTGACGCTTGCCATATATGTCGTCAAAAATGTACATGATATTAACAAGAGAAAAGATTACCACTTTTTTCATTACATTTTACTTAACGCTTCTTTGAAATTTTCGTTTTTCAATATTTAAGATTCATTATTACAAATTATTTTATAAAAATATTTCTGCTATTAATTACACTGTGAAAACAATTTTTATATAAAGATCCATAATTTCCATTTACCGTACCTTTTATGTCAACCCTTCCGTTTATTTTACGGAATCCTACAAGGTTTTTCTTTCCACAAAACAAATGCTAAAAATCCGCTCTTCATTTTCCATTATGAATGTAAAGACATACAAATTTCCACTAAATAATTTTTATCACTACCTTGGTTTCAATGTTACTGCTATGAAACCCGGGTGGTAATAAAAATTATTTTGACATTTGCATTTGGACATTTGCACCTCTTTATATTCATAATGATGAAATTACACCACATCACGCCTAATACTTCACTTCATTCTCTATCACTGATAAATTGGTTCAAATCTTCACTTTTATTTTAATAATGTTGTTTTTAAGTCAAAATATCAAAAATTTATTACCTCCAACATTGGACTCAGGAAGGATAGCTGTCTTGGGATGAGATACTTTGGATATAATATATAATTTTGATAATAATACAATTATAAAATTATTACAATTACTTAATTATATCTGTTATTAATAGTGGTGTATTTCATTCTCTATTTTATTTATTTTTACCATAATTAGTGTTATATTTATATAGTAATTTGTATAGTAGTTTTATACAGTGAAAAATATAATTTTCTAGCAAATCTATTTATCTAAATATCTCAAAAAGCTTTAAAACTATATGACTTCTGTTTTCATTGAAAGATCTTTATCGTCCAAAAATTGTTTCAAAATATTTAATTACCGAAATAATCAGTAGATTGAAAGAATTTTCACTTTCTCTAAATGATTAACCTACATATCTTATCTAACCCTAGTGCTATTTCTGACATTCTTCCCTCTATACCCTTACAGTACAGTCTTCACTGTATTATTATGCACTAGTATATGTTTCATGTGTTTTTATTCGTTTTATAATCTATTTTATACCTTTTTATAGTCCTCAAAACTAAAAATAATTTTTATTTGTTACTCATTAAATAAATTAATATTCAGCAGTATTCTGTGCAACTTGTTTTTCATTGCTTCAAATTTTCTTTGCTTAAGGAAAATTCTTTCAGGGAAGAGACATTATTATGAAGCTAGAATCCATTGGTTATCTTACGTGTAGAGAGATTTTGGGGACAATATTTGCACGTAACTTGGATAATCTTCTTTTAGCACTTTGATGATTAATTTTTATTTATTTTTTATGTTCTGACCTTATTATGAAACGAAAGGTCTTCCTTTTATTAACTCTTATTCTTGAATTTTTTTGGCTAATAGCAAAAATGACCGATACCACTACTATATTTAATATTAATAATATCAATGTTTCACCTTCATGTTGAATAGTAATTTAAACCTCAATATTTGGTTGAAAATACTATTCACTATAATTTTGTCTTCTAGAATTTTTATATATTCCGATAAAATATTTAATACCCATTTGTGTATCATTGCTCTTCTAATTCATTTGCCTTGCATTTCAATATGAGTTTAACTTTAAAACATGTTTACCATATGATCCTTAATATTTTTGTTAGAGTTGAATACGGATTGTATGCATATTTTAAGATAAAATAGTGACTAACGTAATGACTTTATATAATGAGGTGCTTAATTCAATACAATTGAATAATTTTCATCCTAACCTATATTTATCTCTTTATTTCTGTTATTTACAAGGCGAACATGGGTGATAAAAGTTTGAAATTGTCAATTCCATTCTGAACTAAAATTTATGCCTAAAGTGGTATTCCTTCTTACTGTACATACGGCATTACAAATACTAAATGAAAAATATTTCCTTATTAGTATTCTATTATAGTATTTTACATGTATACCTTCTCTTTTCCACAAGGTTTTTAAGTACTTACCAAGTATGATGCGTAGGCCTTCTTATTCTCTGCTACTTTTTTATACTTACCTGGTGGTCATGTCATTAGTCATCGAAAGGACTGTCTAATATTTGTATCCTATCAAGTAAAATGTTTTTCAGTCTCAGTCTACTGACGTTGTAAGACCCATTAGGTTTCTTTGGTGTTTGCAGTTCAAGTGGTTTCCATATTTGGGATTTAATAATCATCCGTGATTTAAAAACCTTTACTAAGAAAAGAGTTTGAATTCTAATTGCAAATATGTTTTCTCATTGTTTATTTTTCATTCTTGCTCTTTCCCAAGGTACAGATTTTGACTTTCGTTAATTCACACAAGTTGTTCATTAGTTTTTACACTTTCATTTCATTTTCTTTACATGCGATTCGATCCATCAGGATAGTAAATTCCTTTCACCCTTCTTCTTCCAGTACCATTTTAAACAATGTAGGATTATACTATCAAAATGATATTTTTACGGTATACCATTTTCCATGACATATTTGTAAACATTAGGTATACGCTAAACTGTGATAATGGTTTATTTGAATATTGTATGTACACCTGATGATGACTTAGGTATTAGACCTAGGTAGTGAAAAAAAAAATAGAGGAAAAACCAAGTGTGTCATTTATCTTACGATGAATCATTTTCATCAAGTAACGGCCGAAAACAACATCTTGAATATTGTTTTCAAATATTCCGCTGCTTAAAGAGTTGTCTCGCTGCCTTTATGCATTGCAAATTCTAACCTTCTAAATAGCATTAAAGTAGTATGTCTTGGCTCTTGCGGTAATTGATTACAACCCATGAGAGTGATTCATCAGATTTCTACTGAAGAATTTGAAAACAGAAATTTTCAAAAAACGTCTTTCTCATTCCAATTCCTTCCCATTTTTATTACAATTTTCTATATGACCTATTTCATTTCTCTTGACTTTAATATTAAAATATCGAATTAACCCATATTGAATGTGGGTGAAATTGGAGTGGATATAATAACAGTAACCTTCAAAACATTTTGGTGCTTATGCCAAACTAATATACTATGAAGTAAGAAGCCTTTCTAAAGTTAGTTGTCGTGCCTATTTTATGTACAACCCAATCAATTATTTTATTTGGATATTGACTTTTTTATTGTATATAATATTAATTTGAATCAGGTATTGATTCTGTCTCCAAAAAATCTTGATGTTTATAATTCCATTTAAACAATCTTGGAAACCTAAATATTACGCAAAAAGTGTTTTCAATTAATTTTGTGTTAACGGTATCATTCATAGAAAGCATATATATAAAATTTAGTTTATTTGACGTATGAGTTTCATTACAATTTTGTATCTGGCGTACAAATGTCCACCATTGACACTCTTAGTCAAAAATATGTTTTGATAACGGGTACATTAAGTGCGTGTAACTGTTGTAAAGAATACTGAAAAGGTTCTAATGAGTCAAACAATGGGAGTAATAGCAGCTCAAATATAATAAATCTATTGATTATTATGTATATAAAAATGTGTAATGTATGTGCGAGAAGATGTGTAGTGTATGTACGAGAAGATGAAGTAATGTGAAGATGTTCAGGTATTACTGGGTAAGGCTTATAAGCTCATCAAAAAAAAAATAATATTATTATCAGTAATTATTCTGTATTAACTTTAGTTAGTAAAAATTTTAGTAAAACTTCATTCATCACTGTTCTTTTAATGGCTATTTAACTTGGTTACGTGGCTTTCTTATCCGTAGCATTCGCTATGTATGTGCGGGTACACATGGAATTTAGTATATTTACTATACATATGCAGTCTTTCTTGATTTTTTTTAAACCAAATTTATTTACACCACATGGCGATATTTCAGAGTTTCTTAAAATACTTAAGTGTTTGTTTAATAATATGTCATCCATATCAAATCGTTAAGTACATTTCTTTGATGGAGCTGATATATTGTTTCTGACGATGTGTTAATATATAAACAATTTGTTAACTTTAAAACTCAAGGTTTATTGAATATATGGAATCTGATTCATGTACTAATGTACATTAAATCAAATTTTAATCGAAATTAAAATGTATTAAAGAAATATAATCTAGGTTAAGTATCTGAAGATCTTTCAATTAAAAAAAAATTACTTTCATACATTTGATGTGAGATACTGACACGTCCTTTAGGCTTTATACCTAGACGTCAGACGTTAGAGGTATAAATTTCTCCATCACTTCTTTTATAAAACTATGAACCATACTAAGTACCTTTTTCAGTAGACAAAGTGATTTTATGATTTTGTATTTGGCAAATGCTGCTTTAATTATCTCGGGTCAGTAATCCGTGTTAGGAATAGCTGCTATTGAGTCATTAGGCATGCTTTTGTTGAAAGATTCACATGGAAATGAGATCATTTTTCTTCATTTTATTCCATAGATATATGGTTTAAATATGACATGTGTAATCATCCTTCGTCTACATATTTTCTTCACATCCCCGTATATGCATTTTAACTTTGTCTTTGCTTCCACGAATCCGTGTGCATTTTTACTTAGTTTCACAATGTTCGTTTGCATCCTTTTCTCAATTAATATTCTTTTTACTTTAAAATATAGATATAATAATTATTTATCGACCCAAATGCCAGTGAAAATAAACACTTTTATTTCTATTACGCCGTATCGCAGGCAACGGAAACGGCCAATCAAGTGACAATCCAAGAAACGAAATGAAGGTGAAAGTACGAAATGCGAAATAGAAACAAGGGGAAGTGTGTACTTTAGTTATTCGTTTTAATTATTTTCAGAATCAAAGTTATTTCTCTGAAATAATGGCCTAACAATTGATTTTGAACAGGAAAGAAAACTACATTTTCCCTGCATTATATTCAATGTTTTTGCTCTCGTGCGTTCAGACTGGCTTCCGTGTCTCTTTTTATAGAGAGGGAGGGAGATGGCAATGGACCGACGCTCATATTTAAAACGACGAACCTCGAAAAATGTTTAACAGAGAGGACCTGCTAATAAGGAATTTCGGATTTCGCTCATCTCCCGATTCAAATAAGGCGGGTTTTTCTATTCCGACCATCGAAAACCTCCGATTCTCTCGGTTCATCCCACGGCTCCGACCAGGGTTCAAGGCGTCATCCACGTACACATACCCACAAGCGCACGCACGCCCACGTACAGACAAACAAACATCTCGCGGTGCCGAAGGGAGTGAAGGGTTGGACGGAGCGCGCGAGGAGGGAGCCTGGTGTCGTCGAAATCGATCTCGTGGCATTCATTAATGCTGTGGTTCTTCGTATGGCTGATTTCTCCGTTTGGCCCAGGCGTAGGTGTCGCCGACGTTCTTCTTTAAGCCTCGTCTCGACTGTCCGTGTCCCGTCCCGTCTTCCCCCCCCCCCACCCCCCCCCCCCCCCCCCCCCCCCCCCCCCCCGCCCCCCCCCCCCCCCCCCCCCCCCCACCCAACGACCCCACCCACAC
>WURS02039064.1:0-11322 GCA_011762765.2 Rhinocypha anisoptera
GCCCACCCAATAATTCCCCATTCCCCTCCTCTATTATTCCTCCACGCGACGCCCTCACCCGCAACGAGTCGTGCGCTTGGAGGCGCGTTCCCCGCCTCCGGAATACGCCCCCAGAGTCCCCCCCTTTCACGTAAGTTTCGCCGGGGTGGTTAGGCCCTCGCGACCCGAACCCCTGGGGGGACAATTTACGACACACAAGTAACTCGCATGTCCTGAAACATGAGCGGAATCAAAGGACGGGGATAAATTGTACGAGCACTCAAGTGTAAGACTGTTTAAACGAACGTACAAGACCAGTATACATTTTCCGACTACTTGAGCAATATGAGTGTACGGCGAGGGACGCTGTAATCAGTTGAGGATGTTTACGTAATTAGTGCATTCCTCATAATCGCATGGATACGGGATAATTACGGAGGTAGTGATAGTCTAGGTGGTTGAGCACTTGCCAACTGAACGGTGGCCTGGGTTCATGTTTCGGTTGAGTAAAATGTTGATGCAATTCTCCTAAAAAAAATATATATATGTTTATTGCAACCAGATTTCGATGCTACATCATCATCATCATCATCATCATCAGTCTGATTGCAATCTGGTTGCAATAAACATATTTTTTTTGTGGAAAATTGTATAAACCTTTTACTCAACATGTTAAAATTCCACCACATCACGCCTGAAACTTCGATACTTGTTCATGTTTCGGTGATGCCCCTGCACACATCCGGCCAGAACCCAAGATGAGTGATTTACTGTGTAACAAATCTTCCTGGGAAACCACAAACGATACATGGGAAGGAACCGGTACCCCTAACCTAATGTTTGAATTTCTACACGCCGCGGCGTGCCGTTTGGCTTAGTATGTACAACTGGAGTTTTGCCCTCACCTATCAAACCGATCTTAGGGTTGCACACATGTGGATAAATACTGACTCAAGGGTTACATTCGATTAAATGAGCCCCTATTCCATTGTTGGATCACGTTTTCGTGGATTTGGACTCAAATATGGACTCGTGAGAACCACATAAACTTATCCACCGCGATATCCCTTTTGCCTGTTCTGACTCAGTGCTTGCCATGTGAAATGATTTATTACTGCAATGTTCACTGTTTCGCAAACTGCGCCTTGCCCTTCCGAGATGTGACTCAGCATATATAACCACGTGAACTTCTAATACATTAATTCAGCCACGAAATGACTGGAACAGAAATTGCAGGTGAGGGAAGAAGACCAAGAATTACGAGGGAAGAATGAATCACGTATTTAAATAGAAGTAAATTCCTTAAATGTGCCATAGATATATGCCTTATGAGCGCAATGCACATGAATAGACTTCTGCCTTTAAAGTTCTCTGAGTTTTGAAAGAATCAGTGCATATTAGGGGTAATAAAATCATATAACCGTATGACCCAATGACTGCCAATACTGGTCCATGTCGGGGTTAAATACCGCTCCTCACATCAGCACGTAATAAAAATCGTGAATAACTCGTTATTTTTCCGCTAAGCTGGAATAGGTGGCTTTTTATACCAGCAGGAATTCCTGGCCATGATAACAACGAATTTTAACCCATTCCCCCGATGTCGCTTTCACTTCATCTGCCCGGGCAAGCCTTCAAAAAACTCTGGATTTGGCGCCTCGTGCGCATTAACCTATCAAGTTGATTGTTTTCGCGGGGAAGACAGAGTTATTGGGCCGTATTTTTGCTCCAAAGGTATACACTTTATTTGTTTACGGTAAACGTTTACGGCCCAGGCTTGACGGAGGGCCGATGTCTCGTAAAACTAAATGAAAGGATAGATGGCATGCCCGTTTAGCAGGGGTTTTCAGGGATAACAATGCCGGATTAACGCAATCGTTTATTTTATTCGATTCTCATCCAAATTTATGCCATTATTCTCATCACAAAATATGCAACGAAAAGTACTGGAGTGGCTGCTGCACGTACGTAAAAAGCATACGTTGCCGTCTCTAAAATGTATGGAAACACATTGGCTAAAAAAACGTAATGTATACTATGAGATACGTGTAACTTCAAGCTTTATGAAATTATTTATGGTACTTTGCCCTTATGAAAACCGAAGTATTTACGACATGCTTCAGTATGTGGGCTTCGAAATATTAATTTAAAAAGTTAACACCAGCTTATAATAATATTTTCCGGAAAGTATTTGGATATATATATACATATCAAATATCACAAGTCAGCTGCATGGAATAAGCCACCCTAGTAACAATCCTACGAAATATATTTTTTTTAATCTGGCTATATAATAGTGTACAAAAATATAAAACGGGTACTTCAGAATACAATTAATACAAAGGAGCAACATAATTTTACTTCACTTAAATTCTAAGTTATTTTCTGTGAACGGTAATAACAAACCATGAGATTCTAGTAAAACTTGAATAAATTGTCTCCATTATCATTTTAAAACACTGTTCCTGCAAAATTCGTAAACCAATAATCCAAATTCATAATACAATTTAAAAATCAATATTCAGAAATTAAAGTCACTTATTCTTCAAGAAAAATAAAAAGTATCCCTTGTTACTAGCCGCTTTGAGAATCCTGATGAAGCAAAATATTTTTCAGATTTTGGTCCGAACACAAGGTATAAACCGCAAAGCATTTTGGTCCTATGTCCGGGAGGTTCAAGGAAAGAGGTTGACAGTACATTCCTTAAATAATAACGGAGAAAAAATCACCAGCAGTTTAGATAAAGCGAATACCTTAAACACATTTTTTAATAGCGTCTTTAATAATCCCACAAATGAAATACTCGAAAAGCTACCAGACCGATTCATTGAGCCTATGTCTAAAATTGAAATCTCTTCAGTCGGAATCCAACAACAGCTTAAAGACATTTTTCCAAACAAATCGCCAGGACCAGAAAAAATCCCGACCCGCGTATACAAATTAATGGCAATTTCCGGTCGCGTGTGCTCACCGGCCGTTCCAAGACCGAGACGCTCTCGAGCGGTGTCTCCGCGTGGGAAGGGGACTGTTTCTCCCGCGGCGACTATATCCGTCCGGGCGCACGCACGGTGACTTCAACGCGCGTCGTCATTCCGAGAGGCGAAATTTATGCTCACGCCAGAGATAGAAATGCAGCTGAAGTACATGGTTTGAGGATTCGTGATTTGCATCCACGTTGCTCGAGTAAGGGAGCGATAAAAATGACGCTCCACCGGTTAAATGCACGTTCGTGATGGAGACGATTAGCCCTTTCAACGAAATAACGTGAACTTTGAAGTATATATAATTTCTGAAACCCCGATTTTTGCGTTTAGAATCGAATCAAGTTTAAGCTTCGCACATCTTCAGTGTTCGTTCGTGCCCTTTAAAATGTTTATTCTTTCCCTTCCTCTGCCTCGCTTTTCTAACATTCTAACCTCTAACACTTTATTGAGTTGTAGTTTGTGTTTATAGGGTGCCGAAACGACTAGGCTCCCTTAGAACCTCTTCAAGTCCAAGGAAAAACAAATTTATAAAAAAATTATTACATATTCCGACTCTTTTCTCAAAGAGCACGTTTCTGAGCTACGCTGTAAGCGACATGACACACATTAAAACTTTCACTTGTCATTTCCTCACGTCGATATATAGTTTATTCTGCATGTAAAATGTTATACTCATCGTTCCTCTAAATAGACACATAGCTAATATGTAAAATACTTAAATAAATTATGCTGACAATTACTATAAAGTTTCCTCACGCGAGATATTTGGAGAGTCTTGGGGCGCTAGTAACGATGAAATCACGTAGACATTCTCACGGACCTCATTGTGTGCTGGATTGCTCTTGGACTGGAAGCGAGAGAAGTGCCTTAGGATCTTTAAAAGGAAGAAGAGAGCCATCATCCTGAACATCAGATTCGGAAGGTTGCCATGGCAAAACAGAATTTTAAGGAGAATTTTTCTAGTATTTAGAAATTTTTACTTGTGCAAGGGTATATTGGCTGGTATGGAAATCACTGTATGGAAATCGATGACGATGAACGACGATGTAGAGAGAACGGAATATGACATAATTTTTAATGACACAAAAAATAAAGATATGTTAAATTGAACGCTATTGGATACATAACGACAATGACTTTTGCAAAGCATCTTTTTGCAAATTGTGGAAAGGTTAAATTTATTGCTCCATAGTTTTTACGTGAGGTGTGTGCATGATTTGTTCTGAAAAAGTTTTTTTTTAGTTATTATAAGTGGTGATTTTAGTCGTTTGTCAATCAATTACTTTTACCGTTGATAAATATCTAACAATTTTATATTGCACTCCTTTCTACAATAGCATGGGTTACTTTTATCTTATCTAAAAACTACACACAAAATACCACATTTTGATGTTATTTAGTGAATTTATTTATTTAATTAATTTTTAAAATCTTTTCGGTTGAATAAATACAAAAATTTCCGGGAGTCATTACCACACTTTCGCTACTCCATTTATTGGAATTTTCATATTTTCTAACTTATCACTAGTAAGTACCCTTTTTAAGAAACAGATATGTTAATAATATTTTACCATCGTATGTTTTCCGATAAATAGAGTTTAAATACTACTTACGGCAAACGCTCATCTTGAGCGTCTTCGCCATGTTGGTTAATAAGAGAAACTTATTAACTTTCTCTATATTGAATCCTGAGACCTCGTGCCTTTTTCTCGTTGTACCAATAAAGCACTGTGAAATATCGAGATCGCTTTCTACGGTAGTTGCCCGTAATTGAGTTATGATGCCTGTGAAAGTACGCGGATCAATGAAACAACTACTCGTTCCTCCATTCTGATATCATCCTCGGTAATTCACGTAAATGTTCCTAGGTAGACACCATGAGACTTAAATTCGTTTAACGGAATCACGTTTTATTAAAATATTATAATTCTACTTGGATTTTCCACTCGAGACAGTTAAAGTAATGGCACATGCAAGTATACCGTCGGTATGGTCTGGCCCAAGTCAACACGAACTGAAGTGTTTCAAGTTTCACTTCAAGAGTTTTACTCATGTCCACTTGCCATTTGGCGAATAAGTCAAAAATGACTAGGCACACACACACAGTCACACGGAGATAAACTCAGAATCAAACATCGCTCGCGTCTTACTGACGCCGTCGATGTTATATCTGATCGCCTCTGACGAGGACAGGTTCGGTTTCTCGAGCGGCGATACATCCTCCTCGGTGAGCCAGTGCGTCGCCCCCGCCGAAGAGGAGGGACGGCGAGGCGGGGAAAGAGAGTGTGTTTGCCCAGGGCGTCGTCTTCCGGGGCCCTAAAGTACTCGACGGGGAAGGAGGCTTGCACTTAGAAGGGAGCTGGTCCGGACACTCGTAAAATGTACGGGGGGGGGGGGGAGAGACGTGAGGGGAACGGGCGGCAGAACGGGAGAAGATCCATTCGGAGAAATGACATCTCGCCTGCCGGAACCCAAACGATTCGAATTCTAGTCTCGGTCTGGGTAGATTCTATTGAAACTTCATCGGTGATTGTGTTTTGAAGATGCTATGGCGGCTGTGGTAATCGCAATACGCAATTTTTACCCCGGAATATAAATATCAATACTTCCATTTCCTCAATCAACCGAGTCTGGCTTCGAATCGAGTCGCGCAAGACGCCTACCCTGTGTGTAGTCAAAAAATCATTTTGATAATAACAATGGATTATCACAACCCGACGAGTGGTGATTATCCGAAAACATTGGCGATTTTTAGAAGAACGAGGAAAACATGATTCCCATTATTTCTGTGCACACGCGCAACATGCATGAATCTACTATGCATTACTCGGTGTAATCAATCAAAACGAGAACAATTAGGCACGCTATTCAACAAGTACGAAACGTTTAGCTCGTCATAATAATTTCTGCCCCCCTACGCAAATAAAACGGCAACCGGGCGTGGAAACGAGCGACCAGGAAAATATTCTAATTGCTACTAATTCATTTCAGCACTTTTCTCGAGGTATTTTGATGGAGATCGGATGTTTATTGTAATTAAGGGATAATTTCGTTCCAGGAAAGACTCGAGAGCCCAAAAACTCCCTTGCGAAAAGCTTTCCAGGAAACACGGTGTGGATACCAGGTTTTTAATACTGGTCAATTGGTTAGGATCGAAATGATAGCCTGATATTACAGAACATTTTCCAACAATAGTGATTTTTAACCGTAAATCTTGAACCGCACCCCGCTAAATATTTTGACGGTTAAGAACTCAATCTTTTTCGCCCACTCATTCTGACCCTCTGCGTGTTTATCACCGTTTTAGCGCAAGCAACAACGTTCTGCATGCTGGTGGAATGCAAGAAGCATTGACCCATGACCTCCCCCAATCGAATTCCATCTCTTCTCACAGAGTTCCAGTCGACCAAAGAGTTAAAACCAGACCCCCACATTCCCATTTGGCCAGTTAAGTGGTCTATTACACAGGTATGCGTTTTAAAACTCGAGTCCTGGTCAATAGGTCTCCTGACGAGGTGAAACAGTGCAAAACTTCGTTCCTACGTACTGCTTTCCGGAGGAATACATTAATAGCGCCTGGAGTAATAGCAGCAACGAATGCGAGGCGCTAGAGGACGTTGAAAAAAACATAATTAACATCGCTGCGCAAATAAATGGTGTAAAAAACACAAATGAAGAGATAAGTCATCAAATAGTCAACGAGTCACGTACGAATGCGCCAATTAACTACTCTTGAGATGCGACTCAGTGAAATAATGCCTGCGGCAATGTGCTATTTCCGCTGGGCAGAGGACGGGGGCTACAACAATGAATAATATGGCTACAATATGTAGTTGATTGAAGAGGCCTTTACTTTGTGGAAGTCTTTCATTGTTGGTAAGAATTAAAAGATTTTGCTTCCCACTCAATGACTTATTCCCACGACTATTTTTACTGCAATCGTAGCATTTTCGAGTCACTTGAACCGTCACTACAACCATTTCTTCTTTCTTAAACAACTTTCAAGTTACTACAACTGTAGAATTTTCACGTAACTTGAAAATACTTTTATTTACTTACCGACATGGCAACATTAAATGCGGTGACAACTCCGACTGGAAAAATCAATCAGAGTAAATTATCGAAGTGTAAGAAACTAACTGTTATTTGTCATTCTTTGTCTTACTTTTTTAACACTAGGGCCAAAGAATTTTAAAGTGAATATTTTTACCTGAGCCTTAAAGAATCTACTGATAAAGATCTAATGTCTACATCCTTTGAAATGGATTAATTGGTTAAAACAAGTAATTTATCTATCACCTAATATTATCGATTTGGGCACATAACGGATGTTCTGTTATTACATTGATAAACTTCCTGCTCGTGCTAAATTTTTGATGAACTGAGGAAGCAAGCAACAGCCGTACACCGCCTGACGATAGATTCCCATCCATCTTCGCATGTTTCATAACAGTTGACATAGCCACCTAAAATCCTTATTCCTTTCCCGGCTCCGCCTCGCCTACCCAACATTCTACCCTCTGCAGTCCTTCCATTGCGTATCTAATCATCTTTCCTCTCTTCTAAGTAATTCCCTCAAAGACTGATTCTCCTCCCCTGCCATTCTCAACACTTCGTTTTCCTTTTGCTCTAGAAGTGCATTTTACATATCCTTCGCCACAGCCACATCCCGAAAACCTCCATTCCACTCACGCCTTCTTCCTTAGTGGGCAGGTATCGCGGCCAAAAAACTCCACCCTATCCACACGAGAGAATTAACTTACCTTTTCCTTACATCCTTACTTAGTTATCCCGTCATCAATTCCCTTCTTCTCTAAAATAATTTTTGTGCTGGCGCCATTTGTCCCCTAATATTTTTCCTACTATGTCTTCAAGATACTGCCTAAAAAGTGAATTTTTCCACTCGTCTCAACTTATGCTTTTAGTCTTCTATGACATCAATATTACTTTAATTATATTCTTATATTAATTTCATAGTCCTTATAGTTTTCTAAAATCTAATTACATTAAAAAACTGTTAGTAATCCCACCACTGCACTTAAAATCCACTCCTTAACTTGTGGTACCAGCTGCGTTGAATTAAGTTGCACGTATTGACAAATATCCCCAATTCCTTAGTCACGTACGAAACGATTTTATTTATTTTGACTCGTGCGTAAAAATGTTCCTAATTTTATACGAAGTGCTTCAGTCATAATGTTTATAATTCTGAAAAATCGATTCCTATTGCTTGAAACGAATACCGAACTCTTTTACATACACCAAATATCTAAACTTTACCTCAAGGCGACTACTACGGTACCCGCTCCCTGTGACACACGAGGGTGGCTCGCATGCTCTTTTATTTTCCCAATTAAATTAAACCTCCTTGTTTTCCTCTCCTTTTTCCTAAACACAGAATAAAATAAGTTCTCGCTTCTTCTTAAAAATAATATGTTTTCATGGTCGATGCTAACTGCTTAATAGTTTTCCGTGGTTAAGTGCTTTGAAGCATTGGAGGCATTAGAACGACAAAACGTATCTCATGAGTCAGGGAAA
This sequence comes from Rhinocypha anisoptera, assembly GCA_011762765.2. Classification (NCBI taxonomy): domain Eukaryota; kingdom Metazoa; phylum Arthropoda; class Insecta; order Odonata; family Chlorocyphidae; genus Rhinocypha; species Rhinocypha anisoptera. Next base: position 8,502 of record WURS02039064.1, read on the forward strand.
AACGGAAAGAATACTGCGCATAAACTCGAGATTAAACATACGTAAAGCAAAGAATTTCCTTTGCAATAATAACAGTGACTAATGTCAATAAGTCAAGGATCCTTAAAGGAAAAAGTGCGTTCTCATGACAAAATTAACGAGTATATCTCTTGATGCATTTGCTGAGTGAAGTTGGACTCCCGGCAAAGCGATTATGTTCCAGGAAAAAAGAAACTCTTTGAGTTTAATTACGAGCTAGTCTGCTTGAAGAAATACTCAATTACGAGCAAGAGATATCACTATAGTAATAATGAGTGGCAAATATCGCGGGAATGACGGACATAAAAAATGGAAAGCGTAGTGATTTTATGGCACCAGAGAAGATGGAGCATCGGGTAAATAAATGGTACAAATTTGCAACATTTGATTTTTCGTTTAAATGATCTTTACGACCAAGTAAAATTAACTTTCGCACAGTTAAAGTGGAGTGAAATATTTCTCCATACGCCGAGTTTCTACCTCAACCAAACTCATGCTAGAATTTAACATACCTAGTATTAAATGTAAAACCATAAAGCATTGTGATTCTTCCGCTATCTTCGGTCATAGGAATGCATATCACGTAGAATTATGCTGAAATAAGTATTTCACTTTATATACGATCACAATAATTGCCGCATCCTGAATAAATTTGACACTCGGAAAATGTGGCGGCATAGAGTTACCAAAAATACGTGAACGAAGTGAATATAACGTTTTCGAATATCAAAAAGCAAGGAAATTTAGTATTTTTTACCCATACCGGGGCATGGGAAGTAACGTGTTAAAAATAATCAAATTTGATGAGAAATATCTGCGCTGTGGGCCTGACTCCTTTGCCGGAGGATAAAGGTGCTTTCTATAGTTTGCAACAACGCTTCCAAGATCATGACCACGTACGTATCATGGCAACAGATCACAATGAGAGGAGGGATAACGGGATTATTATAATGATACTGACTCATATTTCTCAAAACCGTTGAGATTCAAAAAGGAAGCCTCACGTTGCCGGCAAGGGACGGAAACAATCGGATATCTAAGAGAAATATGGGAACCCAGATCCTTCTAGACACCTACGGTTCGACTTCCAGGAATCCCAAGGCAATTCGACAAAATGATATCTTCCAAAATCCGGTTTTTGATTAGTGTTCCCACGAATGTTTTCAGCGAGTTGAACAGCGAGTGTGACCAAAATATTTTCATTCTACGCGCATTATAAAACACGCTTACACATAATACGTACTTATATTTCACGACCCTCAATTTTTCTTCCTTCAGAATATTTTGTTTTTTTTTTTTGCACCTCAGTATTTTTTATTAAGATGAACAATGTAAATACTCATCGAAATCCGCACAGTAGATACAAAATTTTGTCTGCCTTTCAACTAGTCAATGTTTTATATGTATAACTAAAAGATACTTGATCTGGCGGTGTGTAAAATGAAGCTCTTTTATATCACTACAAATTTCAATGACTTATTCCGCAACATGAACTGCCCAAATCTGTTTTATTACACCAAACAACGCAATAACTTATTGTATTACTTATTGTAGTATTATTAACAACGCCTTTCTTAATTATGTTACAATATATTTCACGTCTTGCTGAAACTTTGAAAATTAAAATTCGCTAGTTAGATCAACGGCTCACCCCTGAGGCATTACTGGCATTCGATTCGGAAATTGATGGAGTTTAATATAATAGCTACGATACAAGAAAAGCTTGAATCATTATGTCCTATTGCAAAATATCGTAAAATCGTTCCAATTATAAATATTTTTTATTTTTTTTTCATTATGACGTTTTTAAACAACTGTAATTGCATGTGAAATTTCATTTCCTGCCGGTTAATCGTCAAATACAGTCTTTGGAAATTTTACCTTAATCTTTCAAGGCTTTTAGTAAGCCTTCGATTGATCTAAATGAGAGTTTGAATTTTTTTAATTCCAAGGTAAGAGCGCGTAATACTTCAAATGAAATTTGTAATTAAATCAAATTTGACGTAGTTTACATAAATACCTGAAGGTTAATTGAAAAATATCGATATAAAAACATTCGAAGGCTATATTACTCACGATTTTGGCGATGTTCAACGCAATGGTAGCATATGAAGGGCAACCACTCACCTAAAAAAAAGAAATGAAAAGGGGTTTTAGACATATGTAAATGCAATATTTGAATTTTGCATACTCATTTTGATTTAAACCAAAGTTTATAATTCGTGTTCGTCACCAAAATGAACTTAAATTCTTTGGCAAAACTATCTCAAGATAAACAAAGAGATTTTTTTTATTCTGACGCATCGGTGATGCAGTGTAGACTCTACTCCATTGAGAAAATGCTTTATAAGGATTCATTATTTGAAAATTCATCGCCGATTAGATTTGTGAAATGTATCTGATGTATTCAGGGCCAGATATCCGCTATTGGCAGAACCAAATTGTCATTACTTTATAATTATTACTCTGCAGCTGAAAAACATATCTATGACCAAAAATATCATGAATGGTTTTTTGATGATTCACATCCATCGAAATCACAAGACACGAAACATGAATTGTTATTGGATGTTACCACGCGCATAAAAATCCAAACTGACAAAAATCACCACGATGAATTTGTAAAATCAGTTATAAATATAAACTGTAACTAAATTCAACATGTTAGTGCGTAGGCTTATCACTACTAGAGGTCTTCCTTTTTTCACGCGTTCACCAGACACGGGATTCGCCAGTAATCCACCAATGGCGTCTTCGGTTCGAAGACGGGAGGTTTCCCACGGTCGAAGGTCGAAAGTTCCCC
>WURS02039075.1:0-11322 GCA_011762765.2 Rhinocypha anisoptera
ACCCGTGTTAGGAATAAATATACTTTGTACTTTTCACAGATTTTATTTTTCTTTACGACGCGTTTCGCCGTCACTACGGCATCATCAGGTACACATCACATGATATACATATTGATTTCGTGCGTAAATTCCGAAGTTGAAATATAATCTCATTTTGTCTCGATACAGACTATCGGCATATTTTATCCTAAAGCTCTGGTTTCAAATCAAGATTAATGAAATCTTTGTGTAAACTTATATGTGCTTCTATTTAGTCACCTCTTTTTAGTTGCCTATTAGTTTATATTTATAATTATATTTAGTTACCTATTTAGTTGCCTCCACTCCAGACATACCTTCATAAGCGTACGCATGAATTATTATTTACTACGGTAACAATAATTATCATGCATACACAATTAGTGGTTATTTAATTTTATATTTATTTGATGACAATCATAGCAGTTGTAGGTAAATTCAAGACGCGTACGAGATTTCAATTATCCACTTGACTATGCCGTCATGTCATTTCTGTTTTCTAATCGTGGCAATAAACATTTCATTTGACATTTATCTCAGCCCATCTCCCTGATTCTATGTTTTGGTCTACTCTGAAGGTCCCTGATGACTGCATAACTTCCGTGCTGTCAATTGTGACCACCCTGGCATCTAGTGAAGACCTACGCTCCCTTCTCTCCAGCAATCAGGGGCTGGTGGTCGCCGTCACCAACTGTCTCCAAGCCTTTCCATATATCCCACCGGATCCCCCGGTGGTGGAACTCCCGGCCCCATGGCCAGAAACATCGCAGGCCCTGGAGAGGATGGTGGCCGCGAGACTGACGAGGGGGAGGATGTGGGTGCCCAGGAACCCCGCTCCGGGGCAGGCTCGCCCTCTTGCGGAGGTCAGAGAGTCCGCCTGCTTGGCCCTCGGAGTGCTGTTGCTCGATACTGCGGCTGCAGAGACTTTCGTCGCCAACCACGGTCCCCAGATGATACGGCATATCCTAGAGGCGAGTAATACGACCTGAAAACTACGACAAAATACCGCTGTTCCACACGAAAAACTTACTGATAAGAATTACTGATTGATTGAATGATTATCTACCAATTAAGGTAGGTTTTTTATGAGCCTCAAGTTTATATTTCCCCTCCTACATCTTAACTTAATCACTCTTCAATATGGATACTTCCCAGCATCCATCATTCTCCATGTTAAACAATGCAAGAGGATCGTACTTTTCCACAGAATATTTATTGCGCACAACGCGTTTCACCGTACTATGTATGGCATCATCAGGTACATTTCTAGAATTATAAATCTACAATTATAATTGTACCTAATGATGCCGAGGTGTGTTGAAACGCCTTGTGCGCCATAAAAAATCTGTGGAAAAGTACGACCCTCTTGCATTATTTAACATGGATATATACAAATTCAACGAAGTGAAGCCTAATGTTGTGAAGTTTACCCATTATTCTGTTCAAAATCCCCATTTTCTTCATACCCCTACCTCGCTTACCCAACATTCTACCCTCCATCAAACTCCTCAACAAACGCCTCGTGAGTACCCCTTCCATCCACCTTTCCAGTCTTATTTGGATTTCACACAGCAATCGCATCTCCTCCCTTACCATTCTTAGCACTTCTTCAATAGTTTTCCTCTCCGTCCACGACTCCTCCATCCGACGCCAAACCACATCTCAAAATCCTTCAAAAGGCGTTCATCATCCTTCCTCATGGACCAGGTTTTGGATCCATATCTACGATCCATATGGGTTTTCAATAATCTTTTCTTCAAGTCTTTCCTTAAGGTCCCTCTTATCAACTCCATCCTTGTCGCAAAGGCCTCTTTTGCTAATGCAAAAAGTTTCTGCACGCAATAACCACATACTTAAATTAGCGAATTAGCCAAAAAAGTACTCTTTAGAAAAAAATCACTGAGGCCGTCACTCGGTGGAATTTCATATATTTATTGAAACGACCGATTTCGTCGAACAATTGACATCTTCAGGTACAGATATTTGTTGTTTCTCTTAATCATAAAGTTTGACAAAGTTGAGCTTGATGGCAAAGAATTCATTGTTAGTTTTAATATGTAGTATATTCCCACAAACTTCAATTCGTGAAAATATACTACGTATTAAAATTAACATTGTTCTTCAGAAAAAGAAGTCTTCGTGCAGTTTGATATCATATTTCCATGAGTGATATGTAAAGAACTTTCTTAAAACTGTGATTGATGCCAGAGCACAAGTAGTTTACTCCATTTTACGTGTAGGAGAATACCAAAATTTTTATTTCGTCAGAGTTTAGAAGAAAGGCGAACAAAATTTAGTTTCGTCTCACCCCATTCAGAGTCCATTTTTGGTACCGAGAATTTCACTATGTAATTTTACAAATCTTTTATCCATTCAAAAGTTTTGACAAGCATTTTTGCAACAAATTTCTTATCTTTAGTTAAAACCTTAACCTCGGAACTTAATTATTCAGAAAGATGTGAAGTTAAAAATATTAGGTCATTGGAAAAACGATAGCTCTCTCTCATAAGCTTACTAAATTATGACAACAGTTATTAATAGTACCCATTCTCCTAATATTACCAGAAGGAAGAGAGGGGGTTCGGCAGAAATTCCCTCATCGAAGCAGCTCTGTCATTCATCATCCAATGTCCTTCGATCGTCGCCAATGCTCTCGTGGCCAATGGGACTTTGGGGTGGTGAGTAGGTCACAGATAAAATAAGACATATTAGTCTTATGAGTCTTAGTAGATGTATATTACGATAGTGTTATGATTTAGTGGTATATTTATCTCTATATTTCCCTCTATCTATTTATCTATATTAGAGGTATATTTATATCTTAGTAGAGGTATATTGTCTTATATATAATCAGGTATATTATTCTTAAGGTCAGATAAAGTCTTATGAGCATCTGAAATAGTAGTAGTCATAACTGAAATAGTTCTATCCAGAATGGTACAGGCAACATTTCTGAGGTCTTTTGCTAAAAAAGGAGTGTAATCTTAGTCTTACAGGAAGCATGACAGAGGAAAAATTCTGAATAGAAAACAAAAGAATTCTATGTTCACAAAACATCCGGGAAATTACTAAAGACTCAACCTAGTCCAATAAGATTTATAGATAAAAAATGTTTCGGATTTTGGTTATCTTCTTTTGAAAAATCTCTTAAAATTCATCAGAATAGCTTCTCTTGACAACAGGAAAACTAAATCAGTGGCATTCTTGAAAATACCAATTTAACTTGGAAAGTAATTGTTATTATACCATTCTGGATAAAACTTTACTTGGGATTTGCGATTTAATGGCGGAAATAAAATGCATATGGTGTAAACGGATCCATCCTATGTACGATTTCTGGTACACCTACTGAAGTTGTATGGTGGTTCTGAAGTGCCTCGGTGTGATATTTGGTTAAAAATTCGGGGTTCCCTGAATGATTAATCCATAAAAGTAACTTTCTAAATCTATTTTAAATTTTATGTAGTCACAATGCTTGATGTCTTGTGATGCTTTCTTCTTCATCACTAGTCTATTTATTTTTGCTGAGCATCTTATGATTGCATGAAACGGAGACTAGTTACTGTTGATAATCAGTCTTATTTGCATCGATCATTATGCATATATTTTTTATCCATTTTCTCTATTAGCACTTCAGTTGTCTTTTTGTATAAAGTTTAACTCTAGCATGACGTCGATATTATATGATAAAGAATGCGATGCATAAAAATTTACCATGGGTCGCTGTGGTCAAACAACAGAAAGAATTAGTGCTGTTTCGTAGAAGGCGGCGTAGTGGATCTCAACTTGCTTTATCCAATGCGAGTTTGTCCGAGGGCAGTATCAGTTTTGGTTTTATTTAGGTTCGATTTCACTCTATCAGCACTAGTTCATTATTTTTTGAATTCATGTAGCAGCAATTATGGAAGTGGAACTGTTCCATAATGGGACAGTTGCACAAAGTGCTCCCGAAACCGTGAACCTTAGTAGTAATTAGTTATCATGGTGCATCGACTATTTTGTTCCACCCTCGCGAATTGAGTATATATTTAGATGAATATTGGATGCATGAGATTCTGTTGTAAAATGAGCCATCAGCAACCACATTTCGAAAATTGCACAATCATTCATTCGTTCGGAACGCAAAAGAGAAAAAAATATATTTGCATGCGCATGTCGGGTTAGTCACTTGGTTCAAGTAAATATCTCTTTATATTAATATAGATCCATTTAAGCTATCGTATTAGGAGACGCAGGCGTCCTGGAGAATGATATGAAAATTTCCTTGGGGAGTTTATTGTGAGAAGTGGAAAGTCATCAAATATCAGAATACCAGGTGAGGTAATCCGAAGGACTCTTAAGGGTAAGGGACACTAACGGGGATGCTGTGTCATCGTGTTATGCTTGGGGCGGTAGCAAAAACATTGCTCAACACACGGGAGTTTTGCATCACAGTGTACAATGGCTGCCCGACTACGTATATCGCGCCCTTAGCATCAACCGGGAAAGAGAAGTTTCCATCGGACCGTCAGGCAGTGAGTTTAGCTCGACGGGAAGTCAATAGATGAGTCTGCACAAGTTCATTACCTACTTATGTAGAAGGTCCGTCGCATTGCTGTTGCCTGGTCGTCTTTTTGGAGAACTCCCTCAATATAGGCGGCAAGCCTCGTCCCAGTTGAAGTTCTCCTGGGTTTTACTTCTCGATTTGTGTTATCGGGCTGTGGTTTGAGCAGTGCATAAAAATTTACGAGTTACCTTCTACATCGTGTCCCAGTCGTCCGCATAAAAAATACACTCAACTCTAGACGAGCATGAAATTCTTCTTCGTAACGCAAGGTTGAGGAACTCTCTCGTGTGGTTTCAGGCGTTATCTCACCGAATACTAGGTATCGCCAGTCCGAGGTTTCTTTTGGTACCCTGCCTGCCACGGAGATGGGCTTTGACCACGATAAAATCCTTCCCGTCCTTGTATATTTGGGAAAATGTCGATAATGAGAGAAGTGTCCCCTTATTTCTGCATTAAACCGTGGTCTATAAAAGCCGAAGGTGGTGGCGAGGACTAGACACAGAGAACTGCGAGTCGGAAAAATTGGATGAAGTTGGTTCGAAGGCTTACGCTGGGAATGGATTAATTTGGACCGGAATCGGAACCGACCCCGTGACCACCCTCCCATCTCTATCGTCCCCCTCTCGATTGCGTCCGTTTCGATCGATCCCGTCTCGATCGCCCCCCTCTCGATCTTCCCTCTCCCAAGGATGCTGAGCGAGGCGGCCGCCTCCCGCCACATTCCACTCATCGCGCAGTGGCACGCCTGCGTCGCCTCCCTGCTGCGCTCCCACCCCTCGGCCAAGTTCCAGGTGACCCGCCGCCTCAACCCGGAGGACTCCACCGGGGACCTCTTCTACGTGGTGTGCCCGGCGCCGGGTCGGTACGAGGCCCTGCCATCCCTCGAGGAACTGATGGGGAGGCCTCCTACACCTCACACGCACGTGTTCGCAGCGTCGTTCGTGCCGACGCCGCCGCCTCCGTGCGGACCCTCCCTCTCGCCCCAGACGGCCCCTGGAGGACGGAGGAGCAAGCGGATGAGCCGCGCCCAGACGCCGCCGCCTCCTCCGCGGACGGAGACTCCGGCCGTGGAACCGGACGAGAACTTGCGGGAGTTCGAGAGGGCTCTCCGGGAGGTATTCCGGGGGTCGGACGTCGGCATGCGGTCCATGATCGAGACCGTGGCGAGGCTCGTGTGGGAAATGATGGCCGGACCGGTTAAAGATGGGGGATTTAAGAAGGAGCGGCACCTGGAGGAATTGAAGGTAAAGAGCTGTCCCGATGGAAATTTCCCTACAACAATTTCCTTATACAAATCTAGTAGTTACAGGCGTTGCTTCGTGCAAATGTCGGATATTCATTTTGAAATGATTATAACTTGGTACTATTCCACAGATTTATGTTCAAGAATGCTACCGGTTTCACCTTCAATGAGTCATCCTCTGGCCTGGACAGAATAGGACTCATTGAAGATAAAAACCGGTCGCATTCTTGTAAATAAACCTGTGGAAGACTACCAATTTGTAATAATTTCAAAATTTCCTTCAACATAGAGAAAAGCAAGGGAAAGAACTAAATACCCTAAGTAATAAAATAAGAAAACAATTTCCTGCCTGAAGAAAATACCTTAATCTCTGTGGAATTATTCCTACAACTTTTTTCCTTAAAACACCATGAACTTCTGACAAATTTACCTGGAATCTATCTTAGAAAAAATCTTCTCGGTCGTCTTGATGACGGTTTTTTCGTTTTGCTCTGATATATAATTCGGTAGTCTTCAATACCACTCGGATGATGCAAACTAGGTGCCGCTTATGTGCGACCGATTTACTTATGAGTGATCTTAATGTTATGAGATCATATTTTGACATGGGTACCCATGTGGTGATAAGTAAAACTGTGCCATGAAATTTTCGTATATATATGCATGTATTTTGTGGTGAAAACGCTATCTCAGGTGTGAATTTGTGGATATCCATAAGATTAGGGATGAAAACCACTTACCGACAGAGAAAAGCGTTGCTGACACTGTCAAATTGTCCAATAAGCCGATTTGTTTCCTCTAAGGCCTTAGAAGAAAGAATTTGGAATGGGGTTTTAATGAATACCAATATTTCTTGGTTCAGTGAGAATACTGTGCAGTAATTCATCCAAGGATTTGCACTGATCCGTGAGGGTAGAACTCTTCTTGAACCACGGGGTGAAAGTTCACACGTTCAGGGTGGGGGGGAAGGGCGGGTAATTACTTTCTTGTTGCCAAAACGATATAAATTAGAAAAAATATTTATCTTCAATTCTAATGTCATTATCTAAATCCCGTTCAACAAAATGAACTGCCAAAGTTGCTTCTCATAGTTCAAAGTATTACTTAATTATGATATTGTAGTACATATTCCTTAAAATTAAATAACTTTTATCAAGTAAAGGTGTTATGTGTTGGAGCACCTTGTGTAGAAACAGTACTTTTGTTCATTAAATAAATATTTTTTGAAAAACTCATGAAACAGTTCAAATTTCTGAGTTTGAAATAAAGGAGTTTGGGTGATAAATATGTTAGAGAAGATTTTATATTCTGCCCGTTATTAGATTGATTCCCTCCTCAAAGGCATCATTCCACATTGAAATGATCTCATCTGGTCCATACTGTGTGATAAAATAGTCTACATTCATAAGGGTTTAATCTACGTCCGCATGTGATAGTTTCCCCCGATTTCAATTCATCCCATTTTCCACTGTATGTGCTATAGTGTAGCTCCGTAACAACTATAGCACGACACTATTTAGTCCTAATAAATTGGATTGTTGGTTTTTAGGCTAACGAGGTTTTCAGCACTTGTTTCAGGGTAAAATTTGTTGAAGCCCATCATACTGGGGGTAACTATGCAGTTTCCACATGAATTTTTATTGAAAACGACCATGGTCACTAAAGAGGATTTACTGTGATTATTTATTTAGCCTTTTCGTGTGAGGATTACTGTGAGTTCATGACTGAAAGCTTGCGCTCGGATAATGCCTTAGTTCGGTCTTGCTGGTACCCGTACTCCTCCCACCACTATTTCAGCTGGAATCCGGTAGCGGGGACGTGATACAGCTGGGCAAGGTCCGCATGGGCGGGCACACGGAGCGGGCCATCCTGTTCAAGGTCCTTGCAGACCGGCTGGGCCTGCCAGTGGCCCTGGTGCGGGGTCCTTACGGCCGGTGCTGGGTCGAGGTGGCCCTGGTGGAGGCGGTGGTTGGGAAGGAGGTAGAGGTGGTGGAGCTGTACAATATGGACGAGGGTGCCTCACCGCCCCCGGTGGAGAGTCCGTCTGCAAGGTCGAGTAGAGCCTCCAGGCCCAGGAACTCGAACAGTGGCAGGTCAACCATCTCGGAGAGGTCAAGGAGAAGCCAGGAGAGGGCGAAGGAAAACAGCCTGCAACATGGGACCCGAGAGGTGAGTGCCCTTCGACTCGCTGTGTTCCTGACAGTACTACTCCAGTGATCCCTTGAGTTTCAAACGTTATTAATATCTATTCAAAGTTATTAATAAGTTAAACTCAGTGAAACAGCTTTCTCGTATAGACGTGTTCCACCAGCCAAAGGTAAATTTTTATGAAAGCTACTGGCCACTAACAAAAGTCATCGCGGGTTTTCGCATAATTGGCGGAAAAAGAAACTTACTTCGGTGTTCAAGTATTCACCGTTAATCTCGACGTACTTTCTGTCTCCCTTTGTTCAATCAAAAAGGCGCCTCTGCATCATTTATCCTATGTTCTTCCTTTCAGCACGCTCTTCAATCTCCCATTATACCTCTTGAGATTTCCGCCGTCCAGTTTTCTTGTCTTCTTCGGATTTCTCCTCTCAATTTCCTTAACTCCTCTGCCAGGTCTACTTATTATCCTACCTCTACGTTTTTCTTCCTTTCCTTCCTCGTTATTTTCTCCATCCTGCACACTCCCACGTCAAACTTACTTAAATTCATCCCCCTACTCCTTGACCAGATTTATGGCCGTATGTAGGCACGTATAGGTCCTATGTAGACACGCTCCATATTAAAACTTTCACTTACGTTTTTCTTGAGTCCTTAACTAAAATTATTCTCATCAATTCCATCTTCCTTAGGCAGGCTTCCTTTGCTATTGTGATTCTCTTTTTATCATCATTGCTATACTCTTGTTTTATTCCAAATTTGTCCAAATTTTCATCTCCCTAATCTCTCTACGGCCCAAATTGAGCCCTGACGTTCTCTATCCCCCGCCTCCGTACGTCTCTGTCCTCTGCCGGACGCTACCTCCCTCGCTCTCTCCTTAGCGCCTTTCAGAGTTTTTCGGGACACTGTATTCCCATTCCCATCTTAGCCTGAGCTTAGCCACTGGTCCTTTACGTCCAGGTTTCCCATTAAATACTTTCTTTGGGATCCTTGTTTCTGGTAGACGCTGGACGAGTCCTGTCCGTTGAAGTCTTAGCAAATTTCATTATTTCCATGTTTCCCAAGTACCTGTTCGAATCATGCTATTCTACTTTGATAATAATATTTGATCATCTACGAAACTTTTCGAGAATCGTATTGTTATTTTATTGAGATTTCTTCCGTAAGCTTGATACTGTGTCTGTAATGCTATCAGTAAGAAATACGTATCGACTGACTGATTAACCTGAGCTCGATCACCCGCAAGTATGCTAATCATAATAATATTTTCCTCGTGGCACAGAAAAACTAATAAAAGGTGCTGAAAATAGTTTGATTTGTATCAGCCACTACTGTTTTTTATTTTTGTTCACATTTGTGAAGTTATTCATGAATATGTGCCCAGTCCTTTTAGAAATTTATAAAATAAATCCCCCTAATGAAGTTAGGGATTGAGGTAGTTCTTCTACTCAATAATTTACTTAGTCGATTGGAATGTATAAATATTGAAATTTCAAATTTACTTATATATTTTGCTTATTACTTTGGTCCCAGAATCATAGTGAATCAATAATGTATGATATTGGAAGTGTTTTCACAAAATACATACTTTGGAATACACGCTTTTCAACTGAGAGTGCGAAATAAGAGAGGTGATATTCGTTCTGGTGGAAACTTGGACAAAATGTCCTTTTATTCGAATTGACGGTTTAATCAACGTTCCTTTCCTTTGGTCACAGGCGTCTTAATTATTATTAGCGCCCATAACCCTCCATCCGAATACTTTCGCGCTATTTGAAAGCTCTCATTTCCCAACCGATTTTTAAAAGCTTGCGCTTGGAAATGTTCTGTTTCGAATTGAAGTCGTTTATTTTGCCAGACATCCAGGAGTTCGGCGCCTTCGTACGTGCCGCAGGCAATATTGAACGTCCCAGCGAGGATAATCAAACCCAATCACGTAATCGATCTCGTGAGTCCCGAATGCCGGCTATACCCCATCGGATCCCACGAAGCTGACGAGTATTGTGGATTCGCCGCATGCGAATTCGACGTGGGGATTGTCCCGCCTCGGCATTCCTCCTGCGATTCCACCGAGCGAGAGGAAGAAGTGCGAAAGTTTGAAGAGGAATTGTACTTGGCCATCAGGTGACTTAAACGGTCCTTCAGTGGGGGTGGTGACGGCAACGCTGGAAACCGGCGGCGTATTGACGCGAAGAAAAACATGATGCGTACGGCCAACTCCTCCAGTCGTCCATGGTGAAGACCGTCATCAGGGAAAAGTTAATTATGTAATTTTCCAAGGTTTATAGGGTAACATATCAAGCGAGGAGGAGGTAATAACGTGACATTTATATCGGATTATCTCAAAGCGTTTGCAATCTTCGATGTCAGCCGTTCGCTTAGTTTATGAGCGCAATAGTGGGCCGTGATGTCATTTGCTATATTTTCAAATGTTCAGCAGTTAATAACGAATGTTTAAACAGAAAAATAGTGATTGATTCAGCAGTGAAACTTAGATGGTGTTTTTACGTGTACATAAAAGTACGTGCACAAATAAAAGCGGTATAAAGGATTTAAATGTCTATTATACTATTTTTATTAATAGGTTCGTCTTTTTCACTGAGAGTTTTAAAGTTTTGAAGCAATGAAAGAATATTATGCATTTGGATAAGGTCAGTAGGAACATTTAAGTCCTTCGCTTTTCACCCAAAATGTAGAAGACAACCAAAAGTCTCAATTAAATACATATACTATATTGAAGAATAAAACTTATGCGATTTTCACTTACAAATAATTTTAATCACGACCCGAGTTTCAGTAATTTATGCCATCATCAGACCTGATGATGGCATAAATTGCTGAAACATGGGTCGTGATTAAGTTTATTTGTAAGTGAAAAACGCATAAATTTTATTCTCCAGTATGGACAAATTTCACAAAATTAACCCTGAAACATTATGGTTTGTTAAACATATAATATATGTACATTTATATACATGTAAATAATATATATATTATAGGCATATACTTGCATGAAATTCGCCCCGAAGAACGCGACAATTTAGAATTTTCCTTCGCCTTAACCCATGATAAATTATCTATTGTATCTGGGTAGGGAACTAAGTAGGGTTTCTAGTGACTGGGGGTGGTGCCCTTAATAATTTCAGTTCCATTTCAGCCACCCATTTAAAGGAAGAAAACTGTCAGTCTCCATGAACCGAAACACTCATTTGGAGTTATTAATGAGTCTATAATTTATTGTCTTTTTGGCTGTGCTCTTTAGTAGTCGCGTATTCCCGTTACGTAAATATAACCATTTTCAATGTCAATAAATTTAGCGCCTTGCAGGGTCTTTCTCTTAAGCGATATTCCTTCTGCCACTTTCTCTTGA
>WURS02039086.1:0-11321 GCA_011762765.2 Rhinocypha anisoptera
AATTGAAAATTAGTTTTTAAATAAATTATGAAAACCATTTTCTCACGTAAGATTTGAGGGGGAGGGGGGGTATGTTGATCTAGGCTTACTAAACGCTTACCAAGGGAGGGAGGGGGTCCAAAAATCACGATTTTTTGTTTACGTAATTAAAGTACACCCCCTTACTAAAAAACACTATACAATGAAGGATTTTATTAAAAATTTTAACCCCCACCCTCCACTCACATGCTTGCGAAATTAAAGTACGACACCCAACACCTTTCTTTCTATGTGATGATTTTTAGTCTCTAAAAAGTACTGCTCAATGAAGAAGTATTAGAAAAGTTTAACCTCCCTCAGTGATTCATTGACTACTATCTCTATGGTATTTGCAATTTTCTACCATTTTAGACTATAAAAATGTGAACAAAGAGAAAGAGTGACAATGAATAACAAATGCATACTGTGTTTGGACAATGGTAATAATCACAGACACAAACGCGGACTGCCACAATTGGAGGGCAATTTGCATTTTTACATTGAAATATATAGAAGAAATGGGAGATAGGTTCCGATTGTGCATGATTGTGATTCATAGAAATTCTTTTTGCGGAAATTCTTTGACTATAGTCTAGAGATTACTTCCGATTAGCTTTATCTCAAAGCAAACTTAATGCTAAGATTGAAAAATTTGTTTTATTTTCATTGTTTAAAATACCAATCGCATTCACCTCTAAATTAACAGAATGGTATTTATATATATTTATTTTTTTAGCAGGGCGATAGGCAGCTTTGCTGCAATAGCCCTGCTATTAATCTCGTGTTTCTGTCCGTCCTCACAAAAATTCTAGTATGTTTCCCTGGCAGCAAGAAAGCTTAAACTTTTCAAAAAGGATCCTTCTGTGAAAAGAATACTTGAATGAGATTTTGGGGCCTTAGGTCTAAAGGGGACCAAGAACCGGCTCAGCTCTCTCTTCTTATTTATAATCTCACTTAGAAAGTATCTGGAAAAAATAAAATATTTTCTAGGTTACTAAGATACACTTCAATAAATTCCCACTTTCTCTCTGTACGTATTTGTATGGTTATTCGAAGGCAAAGTAAGCAATTTTATTTATTTATAATATTAAAATATATGTTAGATGTTTGCTGAATGGTAAAATTGGCTTAGTACTATCAAAATGAGGACATTAGTCAATTTGCAATAATATTGAATTTTTAAATTCCAGTTTATTTTCCGGAACCATTATATTTTTTCCCTTATTTGGAGCTATTTTGCGTCAATAACAAAAAGTTCAAGGTTAAATTTAAAAGAGTAGAAATAAGTGAGAATGAAAGGGAGAGAGAGAAGAGTAATAGAAGGTGGAATCGTGTAACGTGATCCTCATGAAATGAGGTTAATTTGTTTTACTATACTTAACATTAAGTGAGAGTAGAGACGTTTCATCTCTCTCTACTACCTTTGAATCTGAATCATCACTCAGTTGTATTGACTACACAGTAGTTAATAGATATTCGAGACGCTTCTCGAGTTACACCTGTAATATATATATATATACTATAGTATTATCCTTGGGATAACTGGAAAAGTACTACTTTGCTGCTAAGAAATTTGAAACTGTTTTATTTCAGACATCTATACTCACTGAGTGATCAGAAATTAAGTGAGTAACCACTTTGGGAAAACATTCTGTCTCTAGGGAAAGTGAGAACTTCTTTATTTATCTAACCAAATGAAAATGCTAACCGAAAGAAGTCATTCTGTTATTCTGAGTTGTTTATTAAGACACCGCATTTTACAGTGTCCCTTCGAATGCGCATTTGTGAATTTGTATTTAAAACAATACATTCTAAGATTATTGTATTGTTGAATATGAAACATTGTGACAGTTATACAATTATTGACTGTTTACAATTGTTTGAAACAACAATTGAGAAAAAACAAAGAAAATTAGACGGACCACTGTAGTCTGGTTGGGATATAATTTGAGAGAGAAAGAGCTACAGACCCATTCATGCAGATAGATAACACAATACAAGAGAAGAGTCATCATGTTGTATTAAGAGCGATAAAGTTTATTTCCCGCTCTAGGTTGAATTTAATTATGTAAAAATAAATAATAATATCAAAGTGTCTTGATTACAGATTTACTGGTTATAACTCTTTGAATAACCCCTAAAGTGGCCTTTATTGTAGCTCTTTCTTCACCAATCAATATATTGCCATAAACTCCCTGTGTTTGGTTTTATGTTGTATGTCACTTGAATCAAAGCGATGTCTTAGCTCTGAGTCTTTGACTAGACTTTAATTTAAATAAATTGGAAGAACGTGTGAGGTGCCAATCGAGAGAATCGAATGGTAGGCCGACTGCAAGTGGCAGCTTGTTGACACGAGGACCCCCCATCAAGGAATCTCTCTCCCTCACTCTCTCCTTGACATTTAGCAAGCAAGGCAGGGGGCAGATGGGGGGTGCAAAGCAAATCTAATTGTAACACCACACCAACACACACTTGGCAGTTGGCATGCCGTTAGAGCGATCGCTTCAATTTAGCTGAATATGAGTTAGCACTAAAAAAACTACGGAATGCGCATGAGCAGTGGCAATAGGCTGACAGAGAGAATCTCCCACTGCAGTGGTGATGGTGGTGGTCTAATATAGCAGGTCGCACACTTTCCGCGAATTGCAGACCAAAAAAATGTGCACAGGAATCAAGATGAGACCGGCACACAGTGAAACTTGGTTCTAATCAGCAGACATATAGCAACATTCTACCAACGTCAATCCGGCGAGGATCCCAAGAAACCAGAGAGACCAAAGGAGAATAGCTTGATTTGTTTCGAATTGCCTTTTTCGTTTTTGCTCTTACCTTTTCCATCAAATAACTTATGTTTTTACTAATAAAACGTGCATGTTCCAAGTGTATATCCACTTTTAGCAGAAAATGATTGCTCCTGTTTGCTGATGTTTTTCAATAATAGAGAAAATTGATTATCCTATACGATTCACCCTCTTTTGTATATATACAAACTCGAAAAACAGGTTTCAGGTTTCCATAGAATTTGAAATCAAGTGGCAAGAACTTGAAAAAGAAAAAAAATCTAAATTAAATTCCTATGAAAAACGCATGAATCAATTTCACTTGGGAGCACCACTCTATTCTTTGGTTAAAATATCTTAAGATATATATGATAAAAAATTTTTCTCTACAATCTTTCTTTGCTTTCCTAATATAAGAATTAAAAATTGAATCACATTTAAGAAAAAGAGATATAGAAAAAGAGAGAGAGAGATGGAGAAAGATACGCTCTAGAATCAATACAGATTCTAAATTTCTCAGAGTTAACTTAATATTGAGAAAGAGAGAAAGTGAGAGTGAGTGCGCAAGCATCTTAGAATTGAATTATAAAACTAGCCATACAAAGAAAATTTAATCTTATTACTCAAACACTATGTCAGAGAAACAAAAAAATATATTCACGTACGCCAAGCTTTTATTGGATAACTTCGTAACGGAAACTCTTCTTACCCTCTGATTATCTTGCTGGTACTACCTGAACTACTTCACTAGTGAATTGAGCCGATCATTTGTCGAGCTTTTCAGTGTGCCAAAAGCACCACTATAAACTGTTAACAACTTGTTAATAACAAGTTAGTCTTCCTTCTCCATTCTTCGATTAGTGTAAAAGAGCGACATCGTCACACTCAAACTTTGTCATCACATTTAATGTAATCTTAAAATCTAACACAATGTAAACTACTAAAATATGCAGTATAATCATTATAAATATTGAAATAATGCATAAGTATATGCATAAAGAATTACATGTAGGTCAGCTAACCTACAAGGCTCTCGCCAAGTGGATGTCTAAATAGACTATGTTTAGTAATGGCTTGGCAAGGATTGGCTTAATTCAAGCAAGTCTAATGCAATCATGAGAAAATATTGATAGATTGATGTAATAATAACCAGACATTTTCAAGAGTTGTCTTGGGTCTTATCTTTATCTGTCTGAGGAATAAAGAGGTTTCTATTCAACATGACTATTCAAAGCATTAGAAATCGTTATTGCATTGTTCATCTTGCTTTAATTAATTGACTAAAACCAAGAAGAGTCAGCCAGACTTTAAAGTGAGAACATAATTTGGCCACCTGGCTTCATAGATTCAAGCGAGCTAAAAGCATGCAACATAGAGGAAACTTGTAAATTATTCATGCAAACCTCAAATGTGTAAGTTGTTAGGGTGAGTGAGTGAGTGAGTGTGAGAGGGAGAGACTAGGTAACGTTTTGATTAAATATATGACAGTAGGAATGTTTTCAAGAATAGTGAAAGAGAAAAGTTAGTGAATGAAAGTGAATGAGAAAAACTGAAAATAATTTAATTTAATAAAAATCTTATTCTCGTATACTCTATTGAAATAAGTTGAAAACATTGTCAGGAGAGACAAAGAGCAGTACTGCTACAGTTGTCAAGTTCAATTGTTTAAAGTTTTTAAATTATAATATGCAAGAGGCAAAATATAACATTTTCTTTAGCTTGAAGTTTTTCTGAATCAATTTTTGATCATAATAAACTGGTTAAAATGTTTACAGATAATGAGTTTGGAATGTAAGTTTGTTTTTTGAAAGTAATTAGATTGAATTCACAAAGCCAATCTTAATAAACTCATTAAATACTTTTAAGTTGAAATTTAGCACAAACTTTTAAAAATTAATTTTTACATTTTTACAACAAAAAATAAATCGAAAATACCTAATAGAATTTAATATAATAAATTATTATGAATAGATTAATAATCAAGCTTATATAAAAACATTTAAACAATTGTAAAGAAAACACGTATGTAAAAAAATGCTTGTGTTTCAAAGAATTAGAAGATAGGGAAGTGAGAATGTGAGGGCCAAGTTCTCCTGGGACCACCTATCTCGGACTGGCAATTTCAATTGAAAGAGAGCAGGGAGCTTAATTGAATTTGCCCTCCACTGTCTGATTGAGTTCTGGTCCCTTGTTGTCGGAAATTTGCTTCTCTCTGTAGCATAATCATGCTTTATATGCTAATGATGATTTTGAGGTCAAATAGTACTTTTCGAGGCTTCTCGTTTCTCACTACATCAACACAGTCACATTTTAATTGATATTGAGCAAACAAATTACAAAGGTGAAGGTTTGTAAACAAAAACCTTTTTTTACCCTTATTCTCTTTGAAACAGTTCAGTGAAGTGAACGATTCCATTTACAATTTTTTCCTCTCTGTGATTGATTATATTCGACCTGTTTTATTAATAAACTCAGACTTCGAGTTGTCAGTTCAATTGATCCACAGGTACTTTCTTTTTTATTCATGCTTCATTCCAGAACTGTTAAAAAATAAAAATTAAACTTTAAACAGTTATCACAGAAGATATTAAAAAATCAATAAGTTAAAAAAACATAAGTAATAAAAAGTGAAAAAGATGGAGGCGCCGGGTATCGATCCCGGTACCTCTCGCATGCTAAGCGAGCGCTCTACCATCTGAGCTACGCCCCCGAATTGGATTACCAAAACATGAGCGCAGCGCTACTTTAAACTAAAGCACTTCATGGCTTCTAATGCAAGAGTTGATAGTAAGAAAAAAGTGAGACAACACGAAGCGAGAAGAGAAAATGGCATGGCTGACCCACAAACACTCTAGTAGAATATAATTGTGCAAGTCTGATCTAAATGCGTTCGATTAGTGTGCCATCTAGTGACCAGACAACTAATTTTTAGTTATCTTCATTATTTCGATTCACTAACGATAGATGTCGCGAAAAAATTATTTTTAATTTTTAATCAAGTAAGATTTTGGAGGTACGGGCAAAAATTGTTCTAAAGCTAGCAGAGTGAAAGTTAATTACATTGTCTATGAGAGTTAACAATTGAAAATTTTTACCTGGACTTCCGTTAACAGCTGTTTTTAATATTAGGTATTCCGATAAGTTTGATCAAGTTAAGCAGGACAAGCCTAAATCATGGCTTGTCTACGGAATATTGTACACAAGCGGAAGTAGAGCAATCAAAACAAAAATTCTTATAATAATAAATAAACAAAAATCAAGAATAAAATTGTGTGATTTTGATAATCAAGCAAATCTTTGTCGATAAAGTTCGTGCGATTTTTATTCTACCAACTATAAATATGACAGTAATTTAAAAGCATACTCGAGGTCTTATACACACTAAAAAATAGGAATTCGTGATTTCGCGAATTTAAAAATGGCTTCTAATTTAGAATTTGCAAAATCGCGAATTTAAAATTCGTTAAAATTTTTGAATTTACAAATTCGGGATATTGCCAATTTTAAATTCGCAAAATCGCAGTGGTACTTCGAAATTCGCGAAATCGGGAATTTTTATTTTTTAGTGTGTAGCCTACAGACAGCCTTAGTTTAAGAAAATTGGGTTGATAATGTTGTGATGAAATGACTGGTAAGTCAAAGAACAAGTGTGTCGGTGGCTCAATGTTGTAGGTGTGTGTGTGATTCATGACTCATGAGATCCGGCACTTATATGATCAAGTGTATGATCATTTTAATCTTTCATCTAATCTAACTAAAGCTAATTTCAATTTTTTCAAATTCTTCCCTTTCCAATTTTAAGAGAAGTTGTTTTAGTTGTAACTGAATTAACTCTAGAATGGTGTCATTATAATTATGATTAACCTACTCTACTGACACCTTTATTTATCGAAAACTTGGAATTGAGAGTATCAAGGTAGGGTCCCAAGAGACCTTAGAGTCCTGGTGTCACTTGCTCCAAATCAAAATGTAAATCAAGAGACTGGAATGAGAGAGAGAGAGAGGGTGTGTGAGTGGAGCGGAAAGGCCAATAACCAGCACCCCACTGTCCAGTAGCACTACCCGCTAATTAGCTCCACACCATTGTGGAATTAATTAGTCCAAAAATGGAGTTAATTAAAGCTCAACCAGGTGTAGTTTCGTTAAAGTATGTCGCGAGCGAACCAGAGTATATGCCCATGTACCCAAGTAACCAACACGGAATCAACCGCTTTTGAAATTTCCACTTTAAAATGCGAATTTATATTACGCAAAAAACAAAATATTATAAACTAGGTCAGGTCAAACTATAGTAAATGTTCATATACATATTATCGACTTGGTTTTATGCTAAGTTTGTTGGTTTGAAGTAGAAAATTCTCAACTTATATATAAAGCTTGTCTTGTATGAGTATGAGTAAATAAAGGATACTTAATCCTTTAAGCCAATATTTTTTCAATTCATTTTATATTTATCCTTTGATCTCAATAATTAATAAATCTATTATGTGATTTTTCTCAATACTATTTTAAGTTAATTTTGTGCACTCTGTATGTGACTCATCATTCTTTCATTTGGGTGGTTGAACCCTGCCAGACAAAGAGGGAAAAGCATAGAGAAGAGAGAGAGAGAGAGAGAGAGAGGAGTGTTTCCCAGAAATATTGATCGTGTTTGAGTAAGCTATACATAGAGTTGCCTAGGGATACGTCACGCGACCAGTTTTCTACGTTCGAGGTTGTCTATAGTGTAGAGATTTAAAAGCACTCATCATCATCACCATAATAAATATACCAATGCAAGCTGAGATTTAGGTAGAAATATATTATGTTTATTATCCGTTCAATATATTTCAATTTGTGCGTTTCCTAAACAAAAAACTAACAATAGATTAAAAGTTTAATAGTGTTAAAACGGCTCCAAGTAAATTTAATACTTGACTCATTGTCTCCTTGCTCGAGTTTACAACTAAAACAAAGTTGATCGTATTTGTTTTGTTTGAAAATGACGATAACGAAAGGCAATATAAAGCGGAAGTAAACATGTTTACTTTGCAAGTGATTCTTATTGTTTGTCTTGCCGTGTTCTAGGTGATTGTTTGATGTCAAGTCTCGTAAGGTTAGATGACCCAGTAGATCTGTGGCTCATCACTAAGTTCTTGATAGGACAATGCGCGAAGGGTGACAAGTGATAAGGTCAGAGATTGGCACAAGAGACCTCAGGAGGATGCAAATGAGATGAGTCTGATTGCATCATTTGACTTCTTTGTACACACTACACACTAACAAGATGTAAGTTGAGCCAAAACAACACTGAATGGCTGCTTTGCAATGTTTCACTCTTGTTCCAATCCCATCCTCAATCTCATCTCACTTCTCAAGAAAACACGTCAAAGAGTTTTATCCTTTTAAAATTTAAATCACTTGCAACATCCGGCCATTAAATCAGAGAAAAATTAAAATATACTTCATGCAACTATTTCCGCTCACTCTATATTGGTTCGTTTACTTCCTTTTTAACTAAAATAGTTAATAAGACCAAATCGATATAAAACTAATTAGATTCAAACAATAATTCAACATTTAAAACATAATTCCACTTTTTAAGAACTTTGAATTCATAACACGTTTTCGTGTTTTTTAAAACTAACATTTGAGTATGCTCAGATAAAGCCAAGTCTCGAAAATGTTTATTATAAACTTTAGTTCAATTTTAAGAAAAGTTTAGCATAAAACAGTTTTATTTGCTTAAACTTTAAGCAAAGAAACTTTCAATATAGATTAAAAAACCGTGCAATGAAGCAAATTTTATTCGTTTTAACTTGCGACTACTTCTGATCTGGTCTGAGCTTTTTCAAAGAGTTGTACATGAATATAGAGTTCTATCAGAGATAAGAAAGTAAGAAAAATGCAAGTCTTGCCATCTGTGCTATTAACATCTCTAAGTTCCCAGATCATTTGTTTCTATCGGATTTTCCCATGGAAAGTCGCTTTAAGTAAAAGTATCGTATAAATATAAATGTCACCCAATAGAGAAGAGAGAGAGAGAGAGAGAGAGAGAGAAAGAGAGAGTGAGTCACTGAAAGTCTCCTAATCAAGTTAACGTACTCATCATGTCATGTATTTGGTAATCAGTAGTGGTGAGAAAGTGAGGAGAGAGAGAAAGTCGAAAATCGTGAGGAGGGTAGAACAAAATAGGAGATAAGGCAGGTAGTCTCTCTCTCTCTCTCTCTCTCTCTCTTTCTCTCGCTCTCTGGGAACTTTTGTCGCAACGCTAATTGCCCTCGAGCGTTCACGTGAGAGAAGTTGGAAGAGAGAGTGAGAGAAAGTGCGATTGCAATGACAGCGATTCTTCGACCCTCCCTCGAAACAGATAAAAACGACCCTGACAGCCATCTTTGAACGTTTCTTTCTTCCTCATCTTTTGTATGCTAATGAGAGAGGTTTAAGGTCACACTCATCTTGACTAGAATTGTGGCTTTTCTCTAAATTATGATTTGAGATCAGCGGGACTTCTCTTTCTCTCTCCCTCTCATTTACTTATGCCTCATATTTCAAAACAAGTAAACTTTATTTTGCTTGTCTTTCAACCTCTCTCTCTCTCTCTCTCTCTCTCTCTCTCTCTCTTTCTTTCTTTCTCTACTCACTAGTATCGCTAATGACTAATTGTTTTTCTAAGACCAGCCCACCGATGGCTACTTAGATGCTCGCGTTTACTGCTCTAATTTACCTCCTTTAACTTGACTTAGCGTCGGTCAGGTAGTCTCATTGACTTGGTAATCGATCGGGAAGAAACAATTGGACTGTTGAAATACAGTGAAAGCGTTATTGTGAGGAGAGAGAGAGAGAAAGTCAAACTTCCGCACTCTGAGAATTGGTGTGACACAACTCAACGTGTGTGGCCAACCACAATTCAATACTAACATTGCTAAGGCAATTCAAACACCAATTCGATGCCATCTTGGTAGGTTAATTTGCTAATTAATAAAAATAACTTTACACTCGAAGGGAGCCGTGTTAACCAATAGACCGCAGTTATTGAATTGTTGGCTTAAAGCTAACTGCAATTACGCAAGCAACGATTGTTATTTTTCAATGACTTGGAGTCTCTCAATTTTAGTTTTTCCCTAAAAATAACAGTAATTCAAAGTTGTTCCAATGGAGAAAAAATTCAGTAAATGTCTGGTGTGTGTGCACAGGGTTTTCGAATCTCACGAGGATGACGATGGCGATGATGATGGCTTAGGCTCAAAGGGTGCTCATTTGGGGCGGACCACGTGAAAAGGATGCACACTGCGAGACACGCCCTGAGATGCCACTCGTGATCTGACTGGCCCACACCACGCCATCTCATCGTGCTGATGATCACCACTTTGGACAGACACACTCAACCGGGGATCAACTTTGCACTATTTAGATCACTCAAAGACAAACGGGGCCAATGAAAAGGAAGTGCTACTGGATGAAAACAGACTTTCTTTGGAAAATACCTGTTTATAAACAAAAAAAGAAACATACGAGTGTTTGAGAAATTTAAAGTTGAAAATCAGTTTGATAAGGTTAGAATTGTAGTTAGAATAATTCGAAACAAACCGCTTTCCTTTGAATCAAATACGAATTGAGTTGCAACAATTTACAGACGGGTTTCCTTTTTTAATTAACAAAGTATTTCGTAATTAAGACAGATTTTGCATAATTCGAAAATGATCTTGTTGTGGTTGCGCAGTGTGCATTGAGAAGAGTGTCGACAGAGACAATAGTAAGTCCTCTAATGCAAATAGTAGAGAAAGACCGGTGGTTGGAGTGTCAAGCGGAGATTGTCACAAGCCAATAAGTGTTATGAATCCAGAGAGCTCGATCACAACAGGCGACTACATAAAACCGCAAGCTGGATAGGTGAAGAAATTGAAGTCATATTTTAATTAACACAAGCATGCGGGCATTATGTATTGAAGGTGCATAGAAGCAGAGCAAAGCACTACCGGGACTCATTAGTAGTGTAGTGAGACAAACCGGTCGTGCCGAGATGGTTCACTGGACCCATTGTGCCTTACTCTATGAATTGACCCGTATTGGCAACTGGTGTTGCACTTGAGTCAACCCCAATCACCACATTTGACCTAACTTTCCTTTCACTAAGCGGATTTGCTCTCTAAAAAACGTGATTTGCTATTATTGGATTCATTTTTGATTTGCTAAATTTTTAATACTTGTCTAGATGCAACATTGATTTTGAAAAGTTTCATAACAGTGTAGACATTTTTCTATAGTCACTCTCGCTGCTAAAATGTCCTCCACAAAGAGAACAAGCTCATCTAAACATGTGCAAGTGAAAATGTGTAATGAAAAAAACTTTGTTAAATGAATTATATAATCCGTCAAAAACATTATTTTACATTCTTATTGATTCAATTGTTGTCTCTCCACAGGCAAACTTTGCATCAGTCCAATTGGATCACAATCATTAGATCTCAAAGAGAGAGAGAGAGAGAGAGAGAGAGAGAGAGAGAGAGAGAGAGAGAGAGAGAGAGAGAGAGAGAGAGAGAG
>WURS02039096.1:0-11321 GCA_011762765.2 Rhinocypha anisoptera
GCACCAGCGGACAGTCGGCAAGTGATAGTACACAAGCACGCACAGGGGGTTGGTTTATATACAGATTATCACATTGGGTTCGGTTTGAACGTAAATAATGGGAAAACAGAGAGCCAAGTGGCGACACACATGTGAGTGACACAGCGAGTCACCTGTCACTTAGGTCCGTTCACAACTGACGTATCTTTGGGATACGACAATTATTATAAGAAAAAAATACAATTTTACAATAAATTAATTATAAATATTCGGTTTGATTCGGTTTCTTGACAGAATCCTTGTAAGAAATCACACCCAAGTTGGTGTTGTTTTGCGCTTCTCCATCTTATCTATATTCAAAAGCAAATTAATGAATGCCGTCATAAAAATTATGACTTACCTGGCCAAGTTTGGTCCGGTTAGATAATAAACGTGTTGAATAATGAATTGAGAGTTTCTTTGAATTCAAAGCAATATAATTTATGGTGGTTAATTCTTGATGATAGATCTTGTTCATAAAGAAAACGGTATTTGGCACTCTCTGTGAGATCAGTGTAGATGGCATTTCTCATCCTTTGCATGGAACCGGGAATTTCCCACTGGTCTCAGTTGATTAAAGTCTTCTACTACAATAACTGATTTATCCCCAAAAAATTCGCGTGTATGAAAAATGTTTTGAAGGCGACAGTTCACTCGAGTGAATGTTTTAAGTCCAACCATTGAGACTTCATCTATGATAATCACTTTTACATCACACAGCTTGGAATACAGTGTATTTGCCACGTCTGAACTTATTGAAGTTAGGCTACTCACTCTACACTGATTAACTGGCAATGAAAATGCACTTTGCAAAGGCATTCCGCGTATATTGAATGCTGCTTTGCCAGTAGGAGCACAGAGTAGTACTTTTGCAGTTGGTTCTTGGTTTGCCATGTTTGAATCAACACCTCGAATATTATCCAGATGGCGTGTTAACGATTGATAAAGAGTGTCGATTAAAACAGATTTTCCAACGCCTGCGCCACCAGATATAAAAAAGTGAAATGGTTCATCTGGAAACGTCTTAATTCTGTGCATAACCCCCAAAAGAATTTTTCGTTTTCCTCGGTAAAGGCTTGCCAATTTCGCTAAATATTCTCGATTACTATTTTCATAAAGTTCTACCAGCAGGCGAAATCTGAATCCATACCTTCAAAGGTCGACAGTTTGGTTGTGTTAAGTGTGGATTCAAGATTTGGCTGGATTTACAAGATTTTTTAGAGTCATTTGTTTTTCGTTTCTTGGAGAACCATTGGTTTTGGGCAAAGAGAGCTTCTAGTTCTAATTAATAGTCCCCGCAAATATGCAATGAAAAAAGAAACGTTAAATCTTTGTCAATTATGAATATTCCGGTCACCAATTATTCCAGTGACTCACTGGCAGTGAGTAACTGTCTGCAGACTTAGACTTCAGTCGAGGTGACACGCAATTTTCGATCTCAAGTATGAATGATCATAAAATTAAGAACTAACCTTTTTTCTTCTTCCGAGGTAATTCCATGGCAAATCACTTTAGTTCACAGTAATCAAAGCAAATGCGAAATTGAGAGAGGTAATTCGAAAAAGGAGAACAATGCAAAACTAATATGATGACCCTTCTTTGACACTGTTCACTTCTTATATAGACTCGTCACAGTTGTATGTGTGTGGTTTTCTGTTTACCGGAAGAGATTCATCAACAAAGAGGTGGCAGCTTAGATTTATTAATCTTTCCGGAAAACTAAACTTTTTTCTGTAAACTTTACCGATTTGTGCTTCCGAAAGTTTACTAAATTTGTAAAGTTTACAAAACAAAAGTTTAGTTTTCCTGGAAGATTAATAAATCTGAAATGATCTGAACCCAAACAAAGTAATTTATTGAGTGCATCGAATGTTTATCGAGGCATTATAAATTTAAATTTTTATATAACTTTGACCCCAAGAATGACTTAAACCTTGAAAACCACTTCAAAATCTATTTTTTTCAAACAACTACATTTACTGTATTTACTTTACTTACATCTTTTTTATTTATGCTTGATTAATACCAGATAAAAAATAAGAAACGGTTTTGAAAAATAAGTCACTTGAAAAAATTCATGAGATTGGTTTTCTCCGGTAAAACATCATTTAGGTTTAGTTTTGCAGATCACTGCAAATATATTCAATTATTTTTTTGTCAATTGAATTTGTTATCCTTGATAAACTTTTAAAAATTTACATTCCATTAAAGTCTATGAGTGATTTTTCTGAACCTAAAAGATAAGTGTCCCTTAGGTTTAAAAAAACATTTTTTTCTCCGTAAAAAGGGGGACAGGTGAATAACAAGGTTTATTAAAAATACAACACAAAAATA
Organism: Rhinocypha anisoptera; assembly: GCA_011762765.2. NCBI lineage: Eukaryota > Metazoa > Arthropoda > Insecta > Odonata > Chlorocyphidae > Rhinocypha > Rhinocypha anisoptera. Next base: position 2,353 of record WURS02039096.1, read on the forward strand.
TCTGTTATGTGCAGAGTTGCGAATAAAAAATAAATGAGAAATTCAAAAACTACGTGACAATTTAAATATTTCTAGTTTAAAGACGGCAAAGAGCAAACTGATGCCTATTATTAAAATGCATTAGTCACGTTCTTTGTGAATTGCTCATTTATGTTTTATTCGAAATTCTGGTTATGTATGGAAGTGACCCACATTATTCCGTTTAATCTCTATATATATAAGTTTTTTCTTTGTTTTTATTTATCATTATTTTATCATCATGTCGATGCAAGTAAATATATATAAATAATTTTTAATTATATTTTTCTTTGAAACTTAATTTAGAACAATTTCTCTCTCTCTCTCTCTCTCTCTCTCTCTCTCTCTCTCTCTCTCACTTTATCTCTCCCATCATCATCCCTCGAGATGTCAAATGAAGCACACTTGACCCACTCGAGAGACCCTTTTCCACTGGACCCACTTCAATGATGGCCACCATAGTCAATCGAGGTCATAGTCGTATTTTCCAATTCGAATTCTCTCTCTCTCTCTCTCTCTCTGTTTCTGTTTCTCTCTCTCTCTCTCTCTCTTTCTTTTCTCTCTCTCTCTCTCTCTTCTGTCTCTTTCTGTCTCTGTCTCTCTCTCTCCAACACTCCTTGTTCTATCTCTCAAATTCAGTTTTCTCTTATTTTATCTTTTTTATTAATTGATATTAAAATTGATTAGTATTGTAAAAAGTTAGAATTGAATTAGTAAACAATTTGAAGAACAAAGCAAACTCCGTCTTTATCTCACTCAATAACTCTATCACTTTCACACAATCTCACTCTCTATTTCCCACTTTCTCATTTACTCACTCTCAAGTGCTGTCGATGTTGCACAACTCACCAAGCTATTTTCGGAAATCTTACGGATTATGAATCAGGGATTAGTTTGATATACAAACATTGATATTGTATCGTGTCACTTTGGTGAGACAAGCCAAACACAATAACATAAACCACATAAGCTTTCACTTCTTCCTCTTCTTCTTCTCCTTATGCTACCTCTTTCGAAATGTCTGTTGACTCGGTTTTGTGTGGTTTATGTGGAATTTTACCTCATGTTTGTTGTAAATAATAAAATTTTCCTTTGGTGTGATGAAACAATGACTTAAGCTAATGTTTATAAATCGAACGCTTTTCATATATAGTTTGTCAAATAATCTTATCAATATTTAATTCTCTGTCATATTGTATTTTGTTGATTTGTTATTCTTAATAGATATAAAAAATTCTCTTGATATATTAATAGAAAGTATAGTATTCTATTAATTCTAAGACAATTTTTCAATTTATACTACTCTTTACGCACATGCGCAGTTTGAGTCAAATTTTCACTCGATTCGAATCTAACTTTCTGTGTTACACTCAAATTTTGCACTATTTGAATATATAAATTAATTTGCAGATCTTCTTGGAATATTATTTTTTATTGGTTTCTCTCCTCTATTTCCCTTTTACTCTCTCTCTCTCTCTCTCTCTCTCTCACTCTCGTATTTCATCCAGTACCCTAATTATTCAATGTTCATTCTATATATTTAATCGAGTTTGTCGTGTCAAGATTTTTCTTTTTTATGTCTCTTGTTTTGGTACTTCTTTTGGAATGTATATAAATGAGTCACCGAACTAATCACTCAAACCAGAACTATCTGGTCGATCTACTCTCTCTCTCTCTCTCTCTCTCTCTCTCTCTCTCTCTCTCTGACTCTCCCGGGCCCTAAGTTTGGTCATCATCACTCACATCTCCTGCAAACCGGTTCATTAGAGAAACCCGATTTTTCCTTTCTTTCCTCTCTCTCACTCACTCACTCTCTCTCTCTCTCTCTCTCTCTCTCTGCTACATTTTTTGTGTGTCATCGTAGACGTTTTTTTATACAACCTCAGCCCCTCCCACTCTTGCAACAAAGCCCAAACGAGGCAATCAATTCTAATTAACAGAGAGCGATAGAGAAAAAGAGATAGAAAGAAAGGGTGTGAGAATGAGAGGAGTGAGAGAGATAGAGAGAGAGAGAGAGAGATTCTCTGCACTTGATTCTCTATATTCCGATGTCGATGTCACTCTCAGTTACCCCCCACAGGGTCTAGTGGCCTCAGTACATGTGACCTAGTTTTAATGACTTTGTTTCAATCTCTCTCTCTCTCTCTCTCTCTCTCTCTCTCTCTCTCTCTCTTCAACCCTCTTTTTTATGCCTTCAAAGTTGCACAAAGCCGATTAGCCAGTTTGAAACCAATCCCGGTGCATGTTGGCACCAGGCCTAGAGGAGATAATTGATAAGTTTTATTTGGTATATATTTGTGCCTGTTTGTGAGTGTATGTTTTTAAACCTTAACCAGTGAAGATAATAGAATTACAAAGAAGAGAGAGAGGGAGGACAAGAGAGTGGAAAGATTTACTCGGATCGATTCCCATGCAAGGTCTATTTTCTTTGTCTCTCTCTCTCTCTCTCTCTCTCTCTCTCTCTCTCTCTCTCTCTCTCTCTCTTCCTCATCTATCCCACTTTTCACTCTTTAGCTGATTAAGTTTCATTTTGTGGGTTCAACATACTGGGTTGACAGCGGAAGAATGAGAAGAATAGAGTGAAAGAGATAGAGAGAGAAAAAGAGAGAGAAAAAATAAAGAGAGAAGAAGAGAGAGAGAGAGAGAGAGAGAGAGAGAGAGAGAAAGAAGAAAAAAGAGAGAAATGTTCTTAATTCATCAGAGGAAACTTCCAAGGTCCAAGCTAATTGGTTTGGATTTTATTCGTAGCAAATTCCTAGAAAAACACAATCCCGCAATGAACGGTTGCTTAATCATTAGCTAGAAGAAGAGATGAGAAAAAGAAAGAATGGAACAAAATTGAAAAAAATAGTAAAATTCCAAATCTGTTTAATTAAACGAGCAACTATTTACTTAACTTATACTCACACACACACAGAAACATATTAATTAAAGATTTTATAAAAACTTTTTAATAGTGGAATTTTGTATTCTAAAAATATATTTTTATTTATTAAAAGATGAGAAATCAAGTCTATTAATTCGAAATAATTTTTTGTTTTTTTTCATATACTAAAGGTAATTTTGATCGGAACTTTCCATTAGCCCTGAAGACACACACAAGAGACAAACAAACAAGCAAGTTTCCGACTAGTGAAAATGTGTTAGTGTCGAAACAAGGAAACATATGTCGTATCATCATTATCTTTGGCGGATGTCACTTGGATCATTGTCAATCGAATTTCTCTTTTCACTCTCTCTCTCTCTCTCTCTCTCTCTCCCTCGATCATCACTCTTCTCTATTCTTTCATAATTGTTTCCCTCTTTTCATTTTCCTTCTTGATTTCTCTCTCTCTCTCTCTCTTGGGCATCACTTTTCTCAATTTTTTAAAAATTATCTCTCCGTTTTGAGTAGTTGGTTTATGGAAGTTTTTACGCTCGCACAACATACACAAACGAAGTGAATAAGGTGAATGAAAATAATAGATAAATTACAAAAAAATCGAATTAAAGACAGCGAGAGAGAGAGGGAATGAGAGAGAAATGTAAGTGATAAAAAGAAAAAAGAGGCAAGTAAAATTGATAAAGAGTGAGAATAGAGAAAGTGAGTGAGTGAGAAAGAGTGAGTTAGTGAGTGAGAGAGAGAGAGAGAGTGAGTGAGAAAGAGTGAGTAAATGAGAATGAGTGAGAGAGGGAGAGAATAAATTGAATGAGAGTGAGAGAACTATCATCAGGAAATAGCCGGATGTCAGTTACAGCCTACCCCCACTGGTCAGTGTGGCTTTACAAATGATCTCTCTTGGAAGGGATAACCTCGCAGACTAACCATTGATGCTCTCTCTCTCTCTCTCTCTCTCTCTCTCTCTCACTTTCACTTTTTTCTCTCTCTCACTTTTTCTCTCACTCACACTCACTAGTGCACTGGTCAGTTTATTCACCACCACCATTTATCATTACTGCCTAAGACAGAGCAAGAAGTGTGTGCCTTATTAAAAGTGTACAAATCAGAGACATACTACTTTCTCTCTCTCTCTCTTTCTTTCACTATTTTTTTCTCTCTCTCCCACTTTTTATTTCTCTTGCTCTCTCTCTCTCTCTCTCACTCACTCTCTTATCTTGTAGATAGTTTCCGTTCTTTCTTCATTTATTTTTATTTTTCCCTCTCTTTTCCTCCCTCTTTCTCACTTTCTTTCTCTTTCACTCCCTTTCTCTTCTCTTTAATTACTCACCCACTCTTGTTATTCTAACTTTTTATGTATTTTTGTCAAATTTATTTTCTCTCTCTCTCACTCAGTGTGTGACATCCTTACTCTACCTCTACTCTCCAATGCAATGGTCAGGGACATTCCTCTCTCTTTCTCTCTCTCTCTCCTTCTCTTCCTCCCAACACACTGACACACAAATTTGTGAAGGCAAGATTTATTAATCTTCCGAGTCCAGTTCTCGAGATTCCAGAATAGAGCAGGAAGAAATTAACCCAATTTTTAAAAAAATTATTATATATCTTTGGGTTTGTGTTGGGGGTGTGTGCGTCATTCTCTCTCTCTCTTTCTCTCTCTCTCTCTCTCTCTCTCTCTCTTTAACTCTCAGGCTTAATTGTTCTTCGTTTATATCAAAATGAATGTTGATCTACAATTTCTTTTGTTTGTTCAAGGCTCACTTTGAAGCCTTGAAATTTTAATTTATTTATTTTTTGAAAAATTAAAATTTAAACATATATTTAAAATTATATCAATAATAAAAAGCAAAAACAATGTTTATACAAAAAAGAAAAAGAATACTGTCAAAGTGGAGTCAAGTCTCAATTCATTCATTACATGTTGTGGCTAAATTGAATTGTGCGATCCGTTTGTTATTATGAGTTAGAACAAGAATGGTTTTTTCACCCGAACCCCTACCCGGAAACACAAATCATAAACCCAAAATAGCCTGTTCAAATCAAATAATCTGAAATCTGAATAATTTAAGCAACAGTTAGTCTATTGTTTTAAATAAGAAAAATACATTCTAATATATTAATCTCACAATATTCTAACTAATTTTGTTTCTCTATATTTTGGGGTTTATAATGTGTTTCGGATTCGGGTTTAGGCTAAAAATAATCCTATTTCGTGTCATTTTATGAGTTGAGCTGAAAAGTTATCCAAAGTTAGTGTTGAGTGAGTGCTGGAGAAACTTTTTCATTGCTAACTTTCATAGACTAACTTTTTCATTGCTTGAATTTTGACCCGAATCTCAAAATCAACCTTGTCCAAAGTTGCCCACGTGACTACCAGGTGGTTGGTGAAAGCCATGCTCTGTGGGATAGACACTGAGAGCATGCCACCTGGGTCCGTTGATCTTGGGCGTGGTCTGGTGCTGTTGATACTGCTGTTCCACTGGTGCCGTGGTGGGTAGAGGTAGCGGCGCCGGTAGTAGACGTATTTCCGGTGATTGCGATCCAGATGGCAGCGTGAGCAACATGGGAATGAGCATGGGTAGAGGTGGGCCTTGGGGCACCAGCAGATAGTTGCCATCCACGGTTAGATTGTTCAATGTCGGTGGTGATGGAAGAAGAACACCTTGGTTGGTCCAAACCACACCCAAATGTCGAAGGTCACTGGCCGCGTTGCTATTTGCAGCGGCTACCGGTGAGTCACTGGAAGGCGAGCGATGCTCGGTGGCACCGGTGTTCCCTTCCACCACCACTCGCTGATGACTTCCTGTTCCGCTTCCACTGGGGAATGGACCAACAAAGGAACTGGTGAGCACATAGCTTGTTGGTGCTGGCGAGGAGGGCACTACTGATTGCTCGCTTCCCGATGCCGAACCCGAAGACCAGGCCAGTCTCTCTGTGTGGATTTGGAATGAATGTCATGACATCAATGCCAAGTGAAAACGGATGACAGATAGACATTATATTATTATATATTATATATCATTATATGCGTCATTTTGTTTTGCTTGCTACATTTTTAAATGTACAAATATTTCAATTTACACAATATTTTGTTTCATATCAACTAACTCTTATTGTTTTTCACTTGATATAATTTCCTTATTTTTCATTCTTCCTTTCTCTGGAAGTGTACTAAAATTTTCTTTTATTGAACATTGCTTTTTAGTAAACACTAAGCAAAAATACTCACTCTATGAGAGGAGGTCAAAAACCCCCAATATTTGCTTACGTAACTGAAGTACACTCTATTATTTCCATTTATCTTTTTTACCCTTTTTCAATTTAAAATTTCATCAGAAACATTTCTAACACCTTTCAAATAAAATATAGTCTTCTAATAAACAACATGTTGTTTTGAATGTGATTTTTAGTGACAAACATAAAATTAAGTCTACTTTGAAAAATAACTTTAGTTATTTCTATTGACTCATTATCATAAACTTGTATATTTTAAGTTTTTCTTTGTAAAACATGAAAGTATCCAAAAAAGCTGGTTTACTTATTTGCATGTAGACTTACGCATTCGGGCATTGCGTGATCGCATAGTTGTCATCTGATCGACCATCGGATGACCATTCTCGAACCTCTCACCAAGCTGAGTTTGCCCACCAAAAGTGATCACCGGCGGGGGAGATTTGTCGAGCAACTCGACCTGCTCCGAGCCAAGCATTAATTGATTGTCTCCGTCGGTGAAGTTGCCCGCGGGAAGCCAAAATTTCCAGTGATACTTGGAGTTGGTGGACTGGGAAGAAGGCTGCGAGTGTGGACCGGGCTGAGTAGTGGTGGTTTCCATATCCGTTCCACCTTGCAGCATATAAATTGGATTTTGGTACTGTGTCGGTCCGTATCCGGCTGGTTGATGCACCCCACCACCACCCGATGACATAAAGTAATTCTTAACCGGATCAAAGGTGTGGTAGAACATCTGGTAGAGGTCGGAGGGTGCCGAGGTCGGTTGGGGTGCTCCCGCTTGCGATGGCACTATCTCGTTGGTCTGGTGAAGTGCTTCCAGATTTGTAATTGGTGTAATTGTGCAATTGCCCGCTTGCAATGGGAGTCGCAGTGTCACCGTTGTGCTCAACGTTGTTCCTGGCTTGCAGTACGATTTGCTAGCAATTACAACATATACAACAACAATTATTAGCCAGTATAAAGCATTCGAATACAAAAAGAAATGTTTTTGTTTATTTAGATTAGTCAATAAAACATCTATTCTTGTTTTCAATCTTTTTATAGTGATGCTTCAAGTTTTACTCGCTTCATTTTTCACCAAACCATAGACGTATAGAGAAGTATACTTCTCTCTTTGCTTCACGTAAAACTTGAGGCAACCTTCCTATTTTCTTTGTTACAACAAGAATACATTGAGTTATTCCTAAATAGTTAAGCATTTTTTAGATAGGCTTATCTCTCTTTCCCTCTCTCAATGTTGGCATAGAGATTTCCCTTTCCACACAGAATTACATTGACTTCATTTACATGAGAACATTTACAGTTTTGTGGCATTTATGCCACTTTCTTTTTCCCTTGTAAATGGAGCCAATTAAAACTTTTTAAATTAATTTAAGGATCGCAGGAAAAGCCAACCCTGTGTATTTACATAGAAAAGTTTCTGGGAATTTTCTTGCTAAAAAGCACTATAAAAGTAACGTTATTCTAAAAACATTCTTTTAGGGTTGGCTTTTCCTGCGATCCCTAATTAACTGGAGTTAATTGATAGAAACTGGTTTAATTTAATTAAAACATTTTTGAGAACTACCAAAGAAAGTTTGCCCTTCCGGGTACAGGTGAATACGGACCAATCGATTTTTTGCATAACAAACTCGTAAAACTGTCTGTAGGTCAATTGGTCTATGTTTTCTAATCCATGATATCACTTTTCCAATTCTTATCAAATATGGGGAGATTCACAAATCACGAGAGATAGAAAAAAAATTTAATACCCCGGTACCCCCATCTGTGAGGTTTTGTGACATATACCCCCCTCCCCCATCAAATCTCATGTGATATCAACAAATTAGGCTACAAATTGAACCCACCAAACTGTTTGAAGCTTGTTTCGGTTCAAATAAGCTAATCGGCTACGTTTTCTCCGCATAGTATTCTTTTTAAAATTTTCTGTATTATTTTTGTTTTTTTTGGTTATAAACACATTCTCTCGTGATCTTGTATTAATCCCTCCCTACCCCCTTCATGAGATATTCATGATTTGCGCTACACTCCTATCTTCCATCACGTGATTTGTGAATCTTCCCTATAAAGTCAAACAAACAATCTAAACAAATCTCAATCCAGAATTCTGTATCTACACTAATTCTCTCAAAAGTGATATTGATTTAGTGAAAATCTTATAATTCCACTTACACAACTCCATTGCCATCGAGAAGTTCAATACGATCGATACTCCAATCACTCTTGCCATAGTAGATCCAACCCTTATATCGCGTGTACATCAACCTCACCTCGGTCACGTTTACCAGATCCGGAAGTGCTACTATTAATGCCTGTGAGAGAAGCAAGAATAAGAGAAAGTGAGTGAGAGAAAAAGTGAGAGAGAGAGTTGTTAATTAAAAGCACAAACATAAACACAAGTCAGCGTGTAGAGAACATGACCTCAAATAAAAATATTAATTTTATTATATTCAAAAACGAATACCACAAAATATTCCATTTTATGACAAATGTATCTTCCTCTCAACTCACACTTTTGTCAATTTGGAAAAATTCTAAAAATGTGTCTTCTCTTAATTTACAAATGTAAATTGTTTTTCCTAAAGCAAATCCAATCAACTTATACAGATTTTTAATAAAAAATTTCCAATGCAAGTCAATGTTGTTTTAATTTAAACAACTAAAATATTTAAAAGTAAAGGGGGCCCCGGTCTAACATAAAATTGGCCCCCATGGCCGATTTTTCTCAAACTTGGCATAAAGGTAGCTTAGGTCCTAAGTAAAATTTTTTGTATTGGCACTTTACCGGAAGTGGTCTGGTTTGCCAGAAAAACCAGATTTTGTTCCAAATTTAAAATTGATT
>WURS02039107.1:0-11321 GCA_011762765.2 Rhinocypha anisoptera
CCCCGAAATGGAACAAAGAATGACCGCTCACCGCCGTTCCGCCATGCGTAAAGCCGCCCTGACCGCAAAAGTCCTTTCATTTCACGCTATCGAGGACTGGGGGGGGGGGAGACTAGTTTCCGTTATCCAAACGCGCATGGGGTCGGTTTGAGTATGTATTAGGAATAAAGGATTGGGACAATTCTGCGGACTTCACGCGGATTGGTTCCATTTCTGCATATCGTGGGTTCTCCGAACCTAGAAATCTGCACTACGGAATCGATAGTACCGCGTTTATTTTGATTGAAAAGACCGAGCCTCCGATGTGATAGGAACAGCTCGGCGATAAAATAAATTTGGCGCTTTTAAATTCGAAACAATGACAATTTTTGTCATGGATTCAGAAATGCTTTATCTAATTTTTTTATTTTTACGGCCTCTAACTTTTATAGTTGAGTCGCACCATTTAAGTAAATGATATTTTCATAACATTTATTCAATTTATGAATGTGAAACAACCAATATATAATATTCATAAAAATGACCAATGGACCTGAACTTGAAGGAAAGGTTTTTTTTTTTGCTTCCTGTGATTTTTCAGTCTAGGTTTCCTGAGTGATCAATACAAGGTTAATCTGGAAACACTCATACGAACCCCCAACCTGTTAAAATATGTAACACATTATAGAAAATAAGATATAATAAATCTATATGGCATATTTAAATAGGGATTATGGAAAAGTACTGAGAGTCTATAAGGGGAAATTATATAATGAAATATTAGTAGTGTTTTTATTTATAGGGTGCTTCGACGGCGATGATAATGACGGACCACTTCAAATCATGGAAAATACCAACTTGGATAAACACAACACCTATGACCTGGGCGGGTCTCGAACCCAAGACCTTTGGGTTAGCCAGCGAGCGCCCTACACCCACTAAAACCCGACCGGATGAAATTTTTCTATGTGTGTAATTCATAACCAACCTACTAATCAATGGAAGTTATGTCGCAGACGCGTCGTGCAAAGAATAGTCTTGCAACGCAGTAGAATTTAATTTCGTTTTCATTTGTTTAATGTGTCTTCATTTGTCATGTGTTGTCATATTCTTTTGTGATTAATATTCCGTATTTTTTATACCATTTAACTCTTATTTATTTATTATTCATCGATACCGTAATTTGTTTTTTTTTTTAAATTTCTGGAGAACTCGTACCTACAAGCCTTTGGCTTTTCTTCGCAATAAGCCTTAAAATACTAGAAAACTAAATATGGAATATGGCTTACTTAATCTGTCTGTTGACCAAAATTATTAGTCATGACACTGTAAAAAATTAAATCCAGCTCTGCGCAGTAAAATTCTCCCAAATATTCATACCCTCGTAGTCCTTCAAGCCAGTATACATTTCTAACTATTAAATAACCTTAACGAAATATTTGTCCTCTTTCTATTTGCTTGTTGCTTTGTCTATTCCTTTAGGGTTGATCTTCTTCATTGATTTTCATCGTGGTGAATGAAACAGAACCTAAATCCCTTCTCTGTTCAAATTACGGGAAAACGGTTTTTTTTTGGTGTTAGAATCGTTAATATTTTTCAATTGTAATGGTCCATGATTCGATTCACGACTAAGAAAAATCTTACATATTTTACTGTGTGCATATATACACTATAATATGGGTAGGCAACCTTTTTTTGTTATCCGACTTAAAGGTTTTAAATTATTCAGAGTGCCAACAATATATATTAATAACACAAAGGTCAATATACCGACACCTTGTGCAACATATTTAATTTTTTACACCAATATGTAGTGAAATATCGTATAAAAAACGTAAAGTTGTAAACCACATTAAAAGAAATAGTGTTCTTTAATAGATTTTTGTAATAAAATTGTACTATTAATGGGAACCTTGCCCTAGCATGTTCTCAGCCAATTGTTCAATATTGGCAATATAATTTGTTACTTTGAATTTTACTCAATTTTCTAAATGCTCAGATGTTACGCAAATTCGTTTTGGATTTAACAATGCTTTCATGTAAGAGAAAATTGCTATCTATCCGGCATTATAGATCTAGATCTGTATATTTCCAGCACGTGGCCCCAAAGTTGCAACCAATGTTCATGATAGATAACATTTATAAAATTGTTAGAAAACATTTATGCAATTTTCACAACAAATACAAAGTTTATATGCTTTCTGACACTGAAATGATATTTTTTGCAAAAACCTACCTTGTTCTATATTTGGTAACGCTAAAAGGTCATCCGAAAAGCTACATTAGTAATTCTATGCTCCAATTTAACATCAGGCTGAGATATTCTCAATACCTGCACCTCATGTAGGAGAATCTCGATATAGGGTCCCCATGCCCTAATGTGTGAAATTGTATAGGCCGCCTGGCTAAGTATTAGGTAATCTTTTTCCTCACCTAACAAACCATTCTTACAGTCGATTATTTTTCTTGGTTTTTTGGTATTGTTTTGGTAAATGAAAATGGATTCTCGTCTGGAGAGTTTCGCTTTCTAACAAAAATTTTGTTGAAATTTCCCTCGTGTAACGAACGATAAGCTGCATGACCTTCAAAAATATTTTTTAAAGTCCCAAGAGGATGGAAAACCTTCTAAGTCCACATATTTATTATTTCGTGAAAAAGTTTTTGTTACACCATTTCGGGAATGAAGTGTGTTATAATTAATATGGAAAAGGCAGAGGGATGAGACGAATTAACTGGTTATTAAAATTCGGAAGTCAGGCCTAAATGTGATTACGTTAAGAGACAAATTGGATCGCTTATAACCAAAGTAAATTTGAAAGAACCTAATCCATTAAAAAGTTATTCTTAATGAATTCATTTTAACGTTAGACTTTTATTTTATTATGTTTTGGTTTTTGTTCGTTTAATTCTTAATGTTCGGTGCTGGTTTATTTTCATATGTCATTTAGGCTAGTAGCGTTTGCCCTTCTCAATTGTTTATCATCGCAAATTTTACCTTTTATTCAAACAATGATTGATAGAAATAACAATTATAATAAACAGCCTTAGTAAATATCTTATTTTATAATGAGATATTGCAACCAATATAAATGAATTTAACTTAAAGCTAAAATAGAATATTAGGAGGAAGCCTGAGGGTTATAGCATATGATGCGATTGGTAATTTGTTGAACTCGATTGGAATGATTTAATAATTATTTACCCAGATTAATACCTCCAGGATATAATCATAAAATTCTAAAAATATAACTTTTAATTATAGAAGCACATTGCATGCGATGAGTACTAAAAAATAATAAATATAATATAAAGACTTATTGTGTCTTATGACTAGAATAACCACCTCAGAGTAATTATATCTTTCATTTATTGATACATCATATTCCAAACATTTTTTAAAGCAGGTAATTATATTGCAGTAAAAATGTTTCTTGATTTAAATACTTTTGCCTCTTCACTGTCATATGCTGTGTTCATAAAATAAATTTTTACCGAATATATGTCACGTAATTTTTTTAAATTGAGTGAAAATTAGTGAGAATAGAGGAAGGGAGCATTCTTTTTTTCTTCATTCTTTTTCTAACAATTCCTTGCATACCAAGGTATGTAGTGTTCCAACACATATGCATGGGCATAGCATTTTCAACATAGCACCACCAATAGTATTTTAATATCTTATGGCCATCAAGAAAAGTGAAACTTCAACTTTGCTTCCCATTAAACTCAACTTTGTCATGTTTTAAAAATTTACTTGGTTTTAAGCCCTTCAGAAATATAGCATATCTTCATTATTTTCCCAGTTTTAGGCATCCTCCATAAATATATTGAAATATTAGTACCGAATGTTTATATTTTATCAAAATGGTTAATAATTCAGCAGTTAGTTTAATTTTTGTGGTGAAGGAAACCTATGGATATCATAAAATAATTTTTGAAGTGAGCACTACAATATAGGTATATTATTTAGTAAAAAATTCTCTTCTCCTTATTTCATCATTGAAATATTGGTTTCCCACGTGTGTTCAATAGTTATTACCTTCATAAGAACACTTATTTCTGGAAATATTTTTTCTGAGCAGTAGAGAAGACCAACTATATCTTTGGATAAGAGTTATCGTTTTTCCAATTTCTCCGTTTGAAGAGTAGGATCTGAACGTCTGCAGCCATAATATTTTGAATTCACCATCAACTTTGTAAAGAACATTTTTCTTTCTTTTTACACCACACCCCTGGAGTATAAGTAATTGGATTACATCTGCCACATATCTAAATATTTTTCCGCCCTTACTCTTTACCTTCCTCCTTGGAATTAGATGCGATCCCAGCCTTTAAATAATCCTGCATTCCAATTCACTTACGTGGCCACCGGGCTTGGCATCCATATTTTCCAGTCCAGAAACAGGCGGCGTCGGCCATAATATACGAGTCAATAAACCATGAGCGATTTTTAACTAAAATAGCGCCTGCCGCGACTATCCCCTCCCCCCCATATTCCCCGGCGGAGAACGCAACATGCGTATGAGAGGAGTGTATGAGCTACGATGGCGTGGGGGAGGGTCTGCGCCGAGTTTTAAGGGCCTGATCCCATAATTCCTTCCTCGGACCCTAATCTAACCCTCTCACACCACTCCCAACCTGGTATACCCTTTCCTTTCTTCATAAAATTAATGTGTAATGACGTATTTTGGAGATGAACTCATGATTATACATTAATTTTGGGAATTTTGTTAGTAGGTTTTTGTCATATATTTACATTTTGCAATCATTTCCTCTTTCATGCACCTTATTCAACTATGGTAGCTCTTGCCGAAGAATCGGTTACAAAGAGTGTTGTAAATAAAATGATCATATATAGAGGTTTCATCGTTGGGCATACCAATTAGTTATTTTTAATTTTTTAGGGTTCAGGTCCCTTTTTTAAATTTAAAAATAAATGTAATGAAAACCTCGAGAATTTAATACAGGCTGCATGAAAGAGTAATGGGGTTTTAGAATCGTTATTAGATGCAAAATCGTCGAAGCATAGTTAATTGGTGCCATTTCAGAGCAACGTTTTAGCCTTGTGAATCCATTAAACTTTATTTCACCTCAGTTATTGCTTCTGAAATGCTTCCAATGTAGGTGGCCGCAAACACTGCAAATAAATGGCATTTATACCTAATTGGTGACTTTAATTTCAATGTCAGTTGCGTTCAGAAGGTTATGCCCTCCCAAGCTAAAGTGAATGTCACCTATTTTTTTCGAAATTGCTTAATGAATGAAGAATACATGTCATGAATGTAAACATAAGCAACAGAACATCTGCCTTAAGAATAATTAATTCAAATTTATGTCTAAGGATTTTCCACAGTCTTGTGTTTTTGCTTATTATGTATACATGGATAAATTATAACTGTTAAAAGCACTTGGAAATATCAGTAATTATATTCTTAAGTAATATATAAGATGCAAAACTGTCACTCGAGGACTTATAAAAATCATTAGGCATGAAAGCTAGTTGGAATGTCGATGGAAGACATTTTCAGCACATATGCCATCTGATGTCTCTCTATCTAAGCTCTGCCAAAAAGGGTCAAAAACCGCACCATAGGGCTGTAATAATACGTGGCATGTTGTTTTAACTTCATAACATGTTGACTGGGTTAGCCTGGGGGTAGCGAAGTCGCGGTTTCAAATTCCGCTTAGGGTATTGTGGTTGTCCAATAGGGTTTTTTCTATGATTTGATAAAGTGGGAAATGAATATAGCTGGCGAAGCACCCTAAAAACAAAAATACGACTTCTAAGTCCAAAAATCCATAAAAATACTACTACTATTGGTCCAAAGTATTATTATCAGAAATATTTCTACTTAATAAACGCCGATGAATGAGTTTTATTAAATCTTTATCGAGACAATTTTTTTCCAATTACTACAACTAAGGTTTGATCCTCCAGAGGATAACTTTGCTGATCGTTGTTCTGTGTATATGCAAAAATCATGTTTTTGCAGTGCAGTGAACGGGTGAAACTACGCTGGAACATCTTTCTCACTTTCTCATCTGATATTTTGTTTCAATCCCCGCACTCGTTGCTATTTTGAGCCACTTTTTCTCTTTCTCTCTCTCTCTCTCTCCCTCCCTCCCGTGCATCGCCTCTCTCCGTAACTGCGCCCCGTCCTCCTTTCTCCCCCGCTGCGGCCTCCTCTCTCTCTCCCTCTCAGCCGTCTCCCTGGAATTCCCTATGAGATAACCCCGGCACGCAAATGCGGCCCCGGCGAGAATGAGGTTAGACAAGGGATAAAGGAAGAGGAGGAGACGAGGGGAGCGTGGGAGTTATTTTCTTTTTTTGAGGGTCGCGGCGAAGAGAGAGAAAGAGTGAGGCGGTGAGAATGGGGGGGTGGAGGGTCTGGAGAGAGGGGCGTGGAGGTGGCGGCGGGGTTTCGGGCGGAAGGATGGGGAAAGTCTCCTCTGAGAACAAGGACAACGACTCCGATTGGATGGTTACATGCTAAAGAACCAGACTGGTATAAAAGTCCCGGGGATCTCATCAACCGGCACACTCCAGCACCGCACGAGACATGAAGAACGCAACTGCATTCGTCCTCCTGGCTTGCCTGGCGGCCGTGGCTTACGCCGGTCGCATCTACCGGGACACCAAGTACACCAACAAGTATGACAACGTCAACGTGGATGATATCCTGAGGAGTGATCGCCTCGTCAAGAACTACTTCGACTGCCTCATCGACAAGGGACCGTGCACCCCAGAGTGGACGGAACTGAAGAGTGAGTACTCAAACACACCCATACTTCGAACAGATCTATTATTGTCACCAGAGATCCTTCATGGGCGCACACATAACATCAAGGAGCGTCTACGGCAAGCAAAAGAAAAAAGTTCTTTCGAAATCAGTCGTCTTTTAGGAGTAAAGCTCAAGCTCCACCCCGAGGATCGTAGCGAAATATTTTTGGGAATTTCGACGGTCGATTCCATTTCACAAGTGGTCGAATCGTTTTTTGTTCGCCAGCGACATCAAAAATTCATATTATAATTTCCGAATTTGTGCATCCACTTGCGAAAATGGTGCTCGAATTGAAAATAAGTTAAATTTGACCGATTCACCCTACTTGGTTTAATCAAAGATCGTTAGAAAGAAGGAATGATTTGGCACGTTTTGTCTTGGGTGTCCTCATTGAAAATATAAAAACATGCTTCGTGACTCTAACTTAAAATAACTACTGAGAGAGCATTAAGTATGGGAAAAAGATAATTTGTCCCGAATAATTAATAAAAAACAAATTACCTATCTGTGCCTAGTTGAACAAAATTGTTTTTGAGATCCGTTCGATTTCGCCTATTTGTGATTGTTATAAATAGATTGGGATCAACGCACGGTTTTAATTACAGGTATTTCGCAATTCTTCATTCATTAACCTTAAAATGCATCAAAATATTTCGAGTGGGCATGGGGGGGAAGAAGTGAAAATTGCGCCCACGTTTCTGCCAACTGTCTTTCCACCGCATCCTAGTTACAAGCAGATTTTTCAATGTAACTATGAGTAGCTTAAGCACTGAAAATTCCACTGGTAAACTGACACGACTGATTAAAAGAGGGAAAATTAATCCTACGAAATATCACTGAATCAGTCTTCTTGACCGCCGCTTTCCAAAAACTTTACTGCGATCAATCAAGTTAAATTATTTTTTTGGAGTCTATGCTTTCAGGTTCAGTCATGAATTGCGTACATACTCTCCACTTTGGAAGCGTAAGTATCCGACTTCTGTTATTTTAAAAAATAATTATTCCTCACAAGAATATTTTTCAAAAGTGGTATTCTCGGAGATTCTCTTATTTTATTTGCTGTGGAAAATCCATCAGCGAATTACAAATTAGGAATGACTTTTGTTTAATTTATTAGGGTTTAAAACCTCTGAATAAATGTTTTCCTTTCATTACATTTTACGTTTCAATAACCTTTTTTAGACAGCAGCATAATTTTTACTAAGAGATTGGGAAAATAGCTTGGGGGTGAAAAATGTGTCAGAAAAAAAATGGTTTTGTACGCTAATTTAGGAGAAATAATATATTTCTAATAAATCATGGAAAGTTTTCGTTGTCAAGGGTTATCAATGATGTATGATAACGCAGTATTATGTACCGATTCTTCCGACAGTGTACTGTAATCTCAGTGTAGCCCACATAAAATAACAATCAATATGCCAGTTTTTCTTTTTTTTTTACAATGTCTTGAAAAGGCTTTAAACAAGTCGACCAGGGAAAACCAGAGCTTTCCTCATTCTATTGTTCTCTTTGTTTCCACAACAGAAAGCATCCCTGACGCCCTCAAGACCGAATGTTCAAAGTGCACGGAGAAGCAGAGAGAGAAGGCAGAAAAGGTTATCCGTCACCTGATCGACAAGAAGCCAGAGATGTGGAGCCAACTCGAGGCCAAATGGGACCCTAATGGCGACTACAGGAAGAAGTACGAGGAAGAGTACAAGAAGGTGAAGAATTAGACCGTGGATGGCCGTTGAAAGCACCCGTGTGGCCCCGAGGTTGCCTGTTATCCACGAAGCTCCACAGTGTCGAACGAACTTTGCAATCCTCTGAGCGCGGAGAGCTTGAAAAATTACCTCACTTAAAGGGGCGACTTGCGGAGATGAGAATTCACACTGACTCATAGCACACTTTCAAAGGAGGCTCGCCTCTTCACTGTTTATCTATTTGCAAATGCCACCATTATAAATACATATACGAACCATGTGGATGGTCATGGACGTGTGCTTGAACTCACAAAGAAGTCCTTGTTCCTTTGAATGACGCTGTTTGGAAACTGCTGTTGACTGTAATGAATGTTCCTTTTTAAAAATAAAAACAACCATTATATTTCCATGAGGTCATTTTTAATTTTGAATCCATTCCTTCTCCTAGATTTGGATTTAGTTTTAATCATTAGGTACATTCTTTGTGATCTTACGATGATTTCTTAGAATTCTAAAAAAATAAGAACTCGATAAATTTCCAATGGAATTACTAATTGAAGAATGAAAAAATATTCTCTATCCAAGAATACACTTTGTTCCTATCGCTAATGCTAAGACAACTAAGTTCTTCAAAGCTAAAATATACGATTAAAGTCCTGTAAGACAAATGGGCTTGTATATTTGGGAACAATGAAAGTTTGTCCCTGTAGTAAGGAATTCCGTGGATCTAGGGTATTTCACTTTTCAACACCCTACTGCTTGTAAAATCCTGGATACTGTATTAGTTCCACCTAAATACTTTTCAGTTATCTTTTGCAAATGTCTCCTTGCATCATTCCCCTAAAATCTCATCAAAATTGAATACACCTGAAGCATTTTCAAATAATTGTTTAAATAAAAAATTAAGAAAACTGAATATGAATTTAAAAAATTAAGTTTATTTTTTTAAATATCTGCCTATGTATTGCTATGTCCTCAGGATAAATGATTAACAGCTTGTTACTCCCCGAAATAACTGATTTATCTGTACACTTTCCACTAAAATGCCTCGACTGTATTATCATTTTGGAATAAACTCAAGCAATCATCTTCTATAGTATTATATTCGAGGGGCTTTTATGTGAATGGAGACTAAATTCTCAACGAACGGAGGGGATAAGTATACTGACTGAGTGTAAACATACCATTTGAGTGCACGTACAATCTCTGTTTTCACAGAAAAAACCAAGAAACCTAAAATGCTAAAGATATTGATTTTTCGGCTTAGAACCGTGCACATATTTCTGAGTCTAAAAGCTAAGCCCCAACGAAGTAATATCATAAAAATACTTCATGTCCCAATGTAAGACGTTCACTAAAAGTCCATAACTACAGCTCATCTATGCAATGAAGTAAAATATGAGACAAGAGTCAGGGAGAAAAATCGTTAGTCTTATTATATAATAGAATTATAGTTCCATCAGATTCATTCGTCAAAAAAAGAGAAGCTTGTAGTAAAATGTTATGAAAAAGATGGAGAAATAATATAAAACAAATAGGATAGGAAAACAAAAAAAGAAGAGGATAAAGCATTGATTCAGAAAGTCAAAAGATTCCAATAAAGAAAGTGGTTTGATTCTCAGTGTGGGAACATTTTTCCATTTGGGACCAAGTATTTTTCAATCTTCCTACCACCCACTTCCTGTGTTCCTACTTCGGTGTATTATATCGTAAGACAATAGTTGTGGGCACTATTTCCACATCTAGTACACAGTAAAGGCATCACAGTCGATGGCATACATAATAATGGAACCTTTCATATGGCTCACAAGTTCATTATTAGAATAAGAGAAATTTTTCCAATATACTAAACTTCAACAATAAGTTCTTACATAGAAAATTATTGTCTCAGGCGTAACTTTATGGAATTTGCTCAGCATATTGGAGTAAGAGAAACACTTGGTAATTTCACACAAATTCCATTAAATTTGTGTGGAATTACCAAGTGTTTCTCTTACTCCAAATAAGTAATAAAGGGGAGGTGAGAAAAAGTTTAATAAATGGCTACTGGAAAAATACTATTCACAATGACAGCTGTAAATGTAAACGGCATTATGTCAATAATTGTTTAACAATGAATTTTTTGTTAGCTAACACAACCACTCATGTCTGATTAGACAAAGGGATGTTAACACTAAATTGACATGTGAGAACCCCCTGATGTGTCCATTATCTCGCTCAGGAGAAGGGGACTCAAAATCTTCTTTCCTTCCTAATTATGGCACTGAGACTGATGAGAATAACTTTTTCTTGTGAGTGCTCTAGTTAAATGAGTTTTGTGCATCAGAAAGGTAGATTTTTACTAATTTCACTGGGTGTAACTGCAACAAACTGTGTAACATTTGTGTGTGTATGTATATATAATATATATATATAATACATTTATATACACATACTTTTCTTTTCATGCAAATCTATGAAAAAGGATTTCTTTTTTGTTTCATTTTTGATAATATTTTGTTATGATATTAACATGTAAAGGCTCATGAAATAAATTATTATTATGTTAATTTAAAAAAAAATATTTCTCTGCAAGAAAAGGATGTCAGCTATGATCGCAAATACTAGTATAGGTAACTCTGTGGCTAAATAAGTAACAGAATTCACTTCTTATTACCAATATAAATTGATAACTTATAAATCCATTAGGTTGTTTTAAAGTTTAATATTTGTACTGATATAATTTTTTCTTTTGAAAGTGTAGGTACGTCATCTCTCTACGTTTCACTCACTGAAGTCGCGACTTTAATTTTTAACTTAAAATTCCTTTTCCCACCACAAATTTCAAAGGGGAAAAAAATATGAATTTCGCCTTTTATAGTCTGACATCCTTGGCGTGAAT